>APFE031327472.1:85905-139800 GCA_000404065.3 Pinus taeda
CTACAAGGATCAAACGTCGTCCGAGAAGGTATGATGATTCAGTTGCTTTGATCGCTAATGATGATGAACCTTTGTGTTATCAGGAAGCTGTAGAAGGTTCAAATAGTGACAAATGGAAAGCAGCCATGAAGGAAGAAATTATGGCCTTGAGTAAAAACGGCACATGGGATCTGGTGGAGCTTCCGAAAGGCAGGAAAAGTGTGGGATGCAAGTGGGTGTTCAAGCTGAAATGGGGTGTGAATGATACGGAAGATAGGTACAAAGCTCGGCTGGTTGCAAGAGGGTTTTCTCAGAAAGCTGGTATTGATTTTCATGAGATTTTTTCACCAGTTGTTAAAATAGTTTCAATTAGAATTGTGTTAGCATTAGTGGCTTTGCTTGATTTAGAGTTGCAACAATTAGATGTTAAGACTGCATTTCTACATGGAGACTTAGATGAGGAAATTTATATGGAACAACCATAAGGGTTTGTTCAGCATCGCAATGAGAAATTTGTCTGCAGGCTCAAGAAGTCATTATATGGCCTGAAGCAGTCGCCTCGGCAGTGGTATAAGAAGTTTGATTCTTTCATGTTGAATCAGAAATATGTTAGAAGTGAATATGATCATTGTGTTTATTTTAAACAGAATAATGGCTTGTTCATTATCTTAGTGTTATATGTTGATGATATGCTTTTAGCAAGCAAAAGCATTGAAGAAATCAACAGGTTGAAGACTCAGATGGCAAGGACGTTTGATATGAAAGATCTAGGAGCCGCAAGACAGATTTTGGGCATGGAGATTTTCAGAGACAGGGGGAATGGTAAGTTGTGGCTATCACAACAGAAGTATGTTGAGAAAATACTTTTGAGGTTTGGTATGAAAAATGTGAAGCCTGTGTCGATCCCTTTAGCTTCCAATTTTAAGCTTTCTTCGAGTTTATGTCCTAATATCGATGAAGAAAAGGATTATATGTCTCGAATTCCTTATGCTAATGTAGTAGGATGTTTGGTGTATGCGATGGTATGTACGCGACCAGATATTTCTCATGCAGTTGGGGTTGTCAGCAGGTACATGGCAAATCCTGGTAAAGAACACTGGTCAGCAGTGAAATGGGTGCTTCGGTACTTGAGAGGCACAAGTAGTTATTGTATTTCTTATAATGAGAGTAGTGAATTTGTTTGCGGATATGTTGATTCTGATTTTGCAGGTGACTTGGATAAGAGGAGATCAACTTCAGGGTACGTCTTTACTCTTGCAGGTGGAGCTATTAGCTGGATGCCAAAGCTACAGAATATTATTGCTTTGTCTACTACTGAAGCAGAATACATTGCTGCTTCTCATGCTTGTTGCAAAGAAGCGATTTGGTTGAAAGGTTTGTTTGGTGAGTTTGGTAGGCTACACGACAACATCAAGTTATTTTGTGATAGTCAAAGTGCAATACATTTGGCTAAGAATCTGACCTATCATAGTAAATCAAAGAATATACCAATCAAGTACCATTTTGTAAGACATGTTATCACTGAAACGGGAGTCTCTCTTGAAAAGGTGCATACAAAAGGAGAACTGTGCAGACATGTTCATGAAACCAGTTTTGTTAGAGAAGCCACGTTGGTGTTTGACTTCTCTTGGCTTGCAGAAAAGATAAAATAATAATAACAGGGCATCAGGCTAATTGTTGTCAAGGTGGAGATTTTTGAGATTTTTTCTGTTTTAGTAAAAATAGACAAAATCCCAGTGTGTGACAACAATAGAAAATCTGTTGTTGGATTATCTCCAGGTTGTTGGGAGCAAATTAATGCATCCTAAATTTGATGTGAGAGCAGTTAGGTTCTCTCTGCTATAAAATAGGTTGTCATACGGATAGCTGGGAGAGAGTGTGAGAGTTTCATTGATGTAATCTCCAAATTTGATTAATGAGAATTGCCAATGCCTGTTTGGTGGACGTAGCCCAGATTGGTTGGGTGAACCACGTTAAATACTGTGTTATGTGCTTGCTTCTGCTGTGTGTTTAATTGTTTGCTGAGTACCTGATCCAACATTTATTTGATGGTAAATGATTGTTATTGAGATTCATATTTATGCAAGCATATAATCATTCAGCGATTAACTCCATAAGGCACTTGTCTATTAACTTAATAAAATCAATTAAGTGCTTGTTTACCATAGTGTCTCCCAGACCAACTCTTCCACACTTGGTCATCTATTGTCTCATATAGTCTACCCCTTAGCCACTAGTCTACCCCTTAGCCACGAGAGATACACTTAAATGGAGAGATCGGGGATGAGGGTTACAGCTCGGGGTCTTAGCGTTGTCGTGGCAATCTGTGCGACAACACTGTGTATTGTCTTCTCTGCTAGGATAACTGATGGTTTCCTTTGGTCCTTTTCAGAGCACAGACTTATGAGCTGAAACCATTATTTTTTATGGGGTTAAGTTTTTTTTCTTTGTCTACTTCATGTGTGTAAATATTTAAGAGGAAATTTACACCTCTGTCTCGAAGAGTACCCATACTTTCACTAGAATGTATGGGCGATATTATTTTAAGAGATGTACTCTCATAATTCCCTTCTAATTTGAACATGTGACTATCGGAATCCTTAATTTCATGTATTTTGAAAGAATTGTTTATGTGTAGTCTTGTCATGTGATTACGTTTTTCTTTCTCTGTTTCAAATTATGTTTTGGACAACATTTCTAGTTTTGAAATTTCTGAATTAATTCTTAAAGTAACGCTTACTGCTACTATCATGAAATCTATTATTTTTTTAATGTCCATGTACACACGCCTGAATAGTATTTCCCACCTCCCCATTCTGGTAGGGTGATTAAGGAAATATTCAGTTTGGTGTCCAGGTAGCTGTTTCCATATGTAATTCAAGGAATGTTTTTTCGATATATTTATTTATTTCCATTATGAAACACTTGTCTAGACGGTTTAGCCTCAATACGTTTCAGCGCCGGAAAGTAGCCAGGCTATCATGAATTCAATTGTATATTAGAACTCATTACCGCTTCATATGGGGGTAATATCAACAGTATACCAAAATAACTTATCCATCTGGATCAAACCCTGCTATCAATCCTTTTTTCCTCAGGACAAAATAATTCGGCATTTACCCCACGATAATTGGTATACCAGCTTTTTCCCAGCTTCACGTTCTTTGTCAAAAGATTGTGCTCCTCTTCCAAGTTTTTTAAGAATAACCTACTCATTGAAAATTTTGATCCAGTTAGACCTTTTCTAGGTTAAGCGACATATTTTATTAACGCTTTTTTCCTTTAATATCCCTCACCGTATAATATTAGTTTTATACATTTCAGTCACACCGCTACTGGTTATCTACTATCGTTGTTTTCTATCGTTATAAGATTTCAAACCAAGCCTCGAATTTGTCAACGTGTCTCTCCATGTGAATGATAACTCGCCTCTGGAAATTATTCTCATTTTTAATCAAGGAAAATATTCAGATCTTAATGACATGAATCACACATGACAGAACACAATGAAAACTCCCCTAAATATAATTCATCGTTTAATATCAATTATCGTAATTCACAAATGACTACCAAACTATGAACTTGATCAATTACTCATTATTAATACAATTGCTTGGTTTATTTATTTGTGTACTAAATCCTCTTGTGCGCAACAAGTAAATTTGAAACTAAACTAAGCATCGTTTCATGATAGCTGCTCACAGTATCGATAACCGAAACGAAAACTAAAATAAATTCCAAGAATAATAATTCAAGAGTATTTTTCCTCAGTAACAATAATAATTATGGGCTTCTTACACTATTCCTTATAGAATTCTTTTAGAGAAAAATGTTTTTCCGAATGCATTTGTTAACAGTTTATAAATTATGAAGTTTTTATGGAAGGGCATCAAACTAGAATGATTCACATTGACCTAGCCGGTCAAATTTATTTAACAAAGAGGGTGGCTCATTATGATATTTATTCATGTGTAATAAGTTATTGAGATTTCCTATAGAAGGCAACAAACAGGTCGAGTTTGTGAGCATAGGTGTTCAGAAATGCAAATAGCTAAGGATTATATTTTTTGTTGTGAGATTCGACTCTTTAGTTGTTAATCCCTTCTAATGAGTGTTGAATAAAAATATATGGAATTTGTAACTAGAAGCATGGATTTTTTTCCAAGTGTACTAGTTCTGGAAAATAGACTTAACAAGGTGGGCTGCGCGGCAGCTCTTGCAGCGTTGAGCTTGAGAGCAGTTAAGCCAGCCAGACAGCAAGCCAGCCAGCCAGACAGCAAGCAAGCCAGCCAGCCAGCAAGCCAGCCATTGTTTCATGTACTGCTTGCAAGGTTATCTGAAGTGCTGAAGGCTCTGTTTCATTCAGCTTCTGGTCATTCATTCAGCTTGAGGTGAGACTGAAGCCCTCTGTTCCTATATAGCTATTATTTTTTCAAACTTCAATGACAATGACAGGGAAGGCATATCTGCTGCTTTTCTGAGGCTGAGATTGTGCAAAATATGTTTTGTTTAAACGAAATATAGTATTATTAATCACAGAGAGGAGCCTTGTAACATTAATGAGACCAACCGAACAAAGGAAATATTTAAAAAATGTTGCAAGTCATCTTAACGTATAATGTGCTTATTCATAGTCAAGGATATGAAAAGCAATTCAATCCACGTACTCGCATATCTTTAGATAACATTGCAAACTTATAGTTCTATTCATTTATTTGTCATATTGTGTCTGAATATCGTGCTTTAAAAAAGTCTTTGACGAAAGTGTTCAGGGCATGATTCTTTGAAAACATTAAACCACCACCTGCATGTATTACAGGTGCCCGTCCACCTTGAAGAGCGCTATAGCCCGCCGACGGTAGACCTCCTCCTGGTTAATGCCTTTGCCTCACGACTTCCCACTGGACCCTTTTACACCAGGCCTGATCTCGGAGGAATTGGTTGCAGCTGCTAATCAATTTTTTTAGTTCGAAAGACGACGAAGAAACGAGGTCGTAGAAATAGAAATAGTGAACCACATGACGATGAATTAGAGGATTGGAACGCACTCTGGAGGAAATTAAATCTGGCACGTCTTTATTGCCATTACAGGGTATGGATACTTGTTCCAGGTAACTTATCCGCGTGGTATCCCGTCCCTAGTTTTCATTTCTACGTTTTGAAACAGTGAGCTTAGATTATCCATTTGCAAAATTCTATGCGTCGTGTAATCAGAGATATATTAAAATCGCTTTACTGAAAATCTTGTTTCGATCGCAGGTTTCTCATGCCCAATTCTTTCTGAAAATTGGCTCAATTTGCCAGAGCTACACTTCTATAGTTCCAACAGAACAGCATGTGATATGGGTTCAAAAAATCTGCCTGCATAAGAGGAGAATGTTGAATGCATTGAATTGGGGTTTGTTGAATGCTAGGATTTGAATCCAGGATTTTGAAGATTTCGCGAGGGAATGAACTTGGCAGAAAACCCTTTTGGTTACTGGAAATTTAACACTGGTTGATCATTTCATAACATTTTATTTTGATGTTTTATTGATTTCAATTGGTTCATAGGCAAATCAGAAGTTAAAAATCGGACTTTCGTGTCTGAGTGACTTGCAAAATTTGAAAATTTTACTACATTAAGCGTACTTGGAAATGGCCGATAAGGCCGTCGCGGAAAATCCAGAGTTGGCTCTGATGGGATCTTGTGTGCTTGTAATGTTGATGAAGGGAGAAGATGTGTATGTGATGAATGTTGGGGACAGTCGGGCAATCTTGGCCAAGAAACTAAATCTTGGCCCTGCAGAGACTTGGAACGAATCAGTGAGGAAACCTCACACGATTTGGAGGCCTTTGATGATTGTTGGCATGATATGGATCTACAAGGAAAGAGGCCAACCTTGGGTGCTTTCATCGAAATATGGATTATGTCGCACAAAAAGGTTCAACATAGTTAACTAAACTATATGACATATATTTTTTAACGTTCGGTCAGAGTAAAGTTAATATTAAACTATATTATATATATATTTGCGAACGTTAGGTTAGAGTAAATTTAATATTAAACTAATTTAATATATTTTTGCGAACGTTAGGTCAAAGTTAATTGGATGATGTGAGGTGAATATCATGTCTGTTTGAAGGGAGTGAAATTGAACTACAATGTGGCACGTATGAGAGCCTACTTGCATGGACTACAGGTGGCTCTCTGAATGCTTCCAGTGGAGGCATCTGGAGAACAACGATCTCATAGTTCAGTTCTACCCCATGGCGGATGGCAACCCATAACCACTGAAAGGGGGCTGCGTGATCTCTTGCAAGTGGAATGCCTTAGAAACAGAGCCTCAATGCATGCAGGGATTAGTCGCTTGTTGGTCTATGCATGGAGGGTGAATTCACTGAGAAGGCGTCTGGATTGAGCCACAGAGGGTTGGCTCGGTTGGTTTTGCGAGAGGTTGATTCTCTCCACAGCTTGAAAATATGGCAAAGACTCACTGCCGGTGGTCCCAAGGACCGTCTCAATTCAGATGGCTCTGAGTTTTCATTGATTCAAAGAATCAAGAAGCTTGAAGAAGATGTTGGAATTTCTGTAACTATAATTCGAGTTCTTTCGCGACAACTCGAGAAGCTTGGAGTTAGGTTTAGAGTTACAAGGTAGACTCTACGTGACCCTATTAATGAGGTAAGCTAATTATTACCTAAAATTGTATTATAGTATGACCTAGAGAGGAGATGAAATTTATCTAATAGATTTAGTTTACCAGTGCTCTTCGTTTAAAATTTGGTTTATGGTAGAGATTCTAAGATCTTTGATAGGGTCTACCTGATTGAAGCATGCATGCTATTTGGCTGTGATACACTTTGAATTTTTTTCTTCAATTTAAGACTGAGGCAAGTTTCTTGGATTTTTAAATGTAACTCTACTGAACGTTGTTTTCTTTGTTGATCTGTGATCCAAATTGCTCTTACAGACAGCGGCACTGGCACAGAAAACATCATAAGCAATTCGAGTATTAGAATTGCAAGAAGATGTCCTTCAGAAGGAGCTTCGTGGGATCCAACATATTTTGTTGGCCATGCAGGTATTTCACTATGCATTTATACTGTTTATTAATTTGCGCATTCTATTTGTAATGTACCCAGTGCGCTATGTGCATTTTGAATATATGGAGTACACTCTTCACCACTCAATCCACATTAATTTTTCCTTTGATACCATTCTCATTGTTTTATTATTAACTGTTTACGTTCAGTTATAGATGAGACCATAAATTATAATGCAGGCACAAGCAGTGAAAATTCAAAACACTGGAAATCAATCTAAACCATGGCATATACCATAATAATTCAACATATGCTTCCAGGGTAAACTTTGGTTTCGATCTGTATCAGCTACCTGGGATGTTAGATTAGCTACAATATCATCCATTAGGATTTTAATGACCTTCATGTAAACAGACAGAATTTGTATAAACTGCTTAATTTTTTGCATAATTTCAAATATTACAAAGTAAATTTATGTTTGTTTCAGTTGCATAGGTCATCATTTAAGACATCCATCCATTCAGTTTAAACTTAAGCCTACTCTTACAATGGTATATTATAGCCAGTGAAATAGATTGATAACATCATGCTCTTGGTCTGATGGATGCTTATCTTCTTGTGATCGCAGCCGAAATGGAATGATGCTCTTCTCGAGGTCTTTAGAATTGATTTTGTTGGCACTGCGCCATACATCACCTGCACACCTGCACTTCGTTAACATCTTGTTGAAGAGGTCCTCTTTCGTGCAACAAAGAAAGCTGGTAAGGAGACTTAAATGCTTCGAAATAGCTTGAAATAAAGTTATTTCAATAGTGCTATACAGTGTACTGGTTTTTCTGAAGTATTCAACTGGCATATGGATGCAGGGATGGATTTCCATGAGCTTTTAGATACTTGAGCTTATTACTAGTAGAAAACCAGTGGGCGAAAGCGAACTTGGAGAGGGCGTGGACATCTGCAGTGGGTGAAGATCAAAAGCTAAAAGCTATTCGGAGCTTCTCATCCAGAAGGCATGGTGAGTGTCATATACCAGAAAACAATTATCGATCTTAATAATGGATTAGGAACAATTTCGAGTAGGAGATTACCTTGATGTCAACCTGACCGATCTAGGCCCTCTGCACAGAAAATATGCAAAAAATAGGTGACCGCGATTGACAGCCTTGCGATGGACGAAGGGCCGTTGCAGATGAAGCATAATGGCGATGGACGAAGGGGCGTTGCAGATGAAGCAAAGGGTGAAGGCATTTTAAGGGAGGCAAGTAAAGTCAGTTGCTTCCATGCAAATTGACACGGCACTGCAACCATGGTTTGACATGCCAGGGCAATTTCGACACGGCAAGGTGGCAGCAGCCATGGTTTAGCACATATGATACGGAATAAGTTAAACCACATATGATACGGAATAAGTATTCCTAACATTAAATGTTAGGAGATTAATGCTAAGGGAAACACATCATTAGTTCATGAAGCTCTTAATCACCTGTACTTTTGCCAATTTTAGCCTAACTTTTCAGCTTGTATACCTCGTACTGAGGCCAAATAAGACGAACATCTTTTTGATTGGTTAAAAGCATAAACAAACAAAAAATATGGTTTTGGTTTTCGTGTCATTCGAAGAAACTTTGTTTTAAGTTGAAAGATTTTTATGGGTTCTCGCGTCGGACTAATTGTCACCGACCAAAACCGATTGCTATAGTCCCTGCCAGGCCCGGAGGGGAGGGACTAAAAATGCTTGTTTGGGGTTTTGGTGTGAATTTATGATTGTTGTGTCTTCTGAGATTTTCTAAGTAGTAGTTGAAAGTGGTGTGTGACATCTAGTGATTGTCCATTGGATTGATAAATTCACTGTATAATAGGTACATGGATAAATCCCAGCGTATAAAGGATATTGGCATACCTGTAGGTCGTATGAGGATCCTGGTGCGCTGGTTGTATGTGATTTAAACTATTCATATCAAATTAGTAACCTAGTTTATGTATCGTTTAACCAGTGCATTGGAGTTTAAATAATGTGAATGAAATTAAAATTTATGTGTGGAGAGAAGCCCAAGAAAACAACGCTCAACTCTGTGAAGCCATATTTTGAATTAATAGCCTTTCCCATCAACCTCTAAAACCATGTGATAAGAACTTGAAAAGGTTGAACTTGGGGTCCTTTGCCAATTCAGTTTATAAGAGAGAGGAAACATATCCTCTATTTGTGTAGAAGAATTTTGGCCTTGTAAGGCCATCATTTGGTATCAAAGCCACAGGAACAAAGTTATGTTCTTAGAACATAAACAAATATGCCACCAGGAATAGGACATGCTGGCATAGATGAGGGAATATTTGTAACCAATGCAATGCTCCTTGAAGAAATTAGAAAACTTCCCACAAGAATGGAAGCATTGGAAACTACTTTGAGGAGCAAACCTAATGAGGGAAATGCCACTGCTGAAGAAGAATCAGCAATATTTGATGAAGAAGAGGAACACATTTAAGCAAATAGAATTATGATAATGTTGGTAAAGGGTGGTGGTAGACCCAAGGTGGAAGTACCTTTTCATACCTTTATATGAAGGGAATTTAAATATAGAGGAATTAATGGACTCGATAAGTTCCATGGACAAATACTTTGATTTTAAAATCAAAGATAAGACGAAAGTGAAATTTGCATCCAGTGACCTAAAGGCACTTGCCGCCATATGGTGGGATGACTTGCAGGAATCCAAAGAAAGAAAAGGTAAGTTTAAGATAAAAAAACTGGGATAAAATGGTGAGTAATATTAAAAGTAAATTTATGCGAAAAGACTATCAAATTAATTTCTTTAGGCAACTACAAAATTTAAGACAAAAAATAATGATAGTGAAAGAGTACACATAATAATTTTACAGGTTGAATATAAGAGTTGGATATGCTATAGGAGGTAAGGAGAAAGTGGTAAGATACATAAATGGCTTAAGATGTGACATACATGATGAAATCAAATTCGAGGACTATTGAGGACACTTAGATGAGGAGAAGATGGTAAGGAAGCAAAATTAGAGAAATAGGGAGAAGGGTCCAGCTATAGAAAGATGATATTCTAAAACAAGATTTCAAAATGCTAAGAAGGAAGCATAGGTTTCTAGAAGTCAATCAACAAAGAGAGGAGACTTTGGTGGAAGTAGAATTGGCCCCATAGAGGAAGAGAAATATGGTATTACACATGTGGTGAATTGGGACACATGTCATGGGACTATCCTAAAAACCAATTAGTAAATGAGAGGAACATGAACATAACACAAGCTAAAGAAGAAACCCATCAAGTAGTAGTAAAGGAAGAACTATTTGAGGGAGGAGAGTCTTTGTTGTTGAAAATAGTTTTACTAAAGACAAAAAAAGAGTTGAGTCAACGAGCTCAAAGAAAAAGTGTATTCAAGACCATGTGCAAGTCTAAAGGGAAATGTTGCAAGGTCTTGATTGATAGTGGGAATACTGATAATCTAGTCTAGAGAGATGGTAGAGAAATTGGGTTTGGTGAATATGGTACACCCTACTCCTTATAGAGTTTCCTAGTTGCAAAAAGGACATGAGCTCTTGGTAATGGATCAAAGTGGAGATACAGATTGGTACATACAAAGATGATGTATTATGTGATGTGATGCCAATGGATGTTGTCCATGTGTTGCTCGGAAGAGCTTGCTAGTATGACAAGAAGACCATTCATGATGGAAGAAGGAATACTTATTCCTTAGAGAAGGATTAAAAAAAACACATATTGCTACCCTTGAAAGATGGATTGAAAGAAGAATTTGGAACTACTTTTCTGTTGATCAGTGGAAAAGAATTGGTGCATGAATTCAAAAGGAAAGAGGAGTTGCATTTTTATGTTATTGGAAAACCAAAAGTAATTTTGACTTCAACCAATTTAGATGATCTCCCTGCTGAAATTAGAAATTTGCTTCATAATTATCTTGATATTATTGTGGATGAATTGCCAAATACTTTACCACAAGTTAGAAGTATCAGCCACCATATAGATTCGATACCTGGTGCAAGTCTTCCTAATAAAGTAGCTTATAGACTAACTCCTAAGGAAAATGAATAAATTAAAAGGAAGGTACAACAGTTATTAGATAAAGGAATGAGAAAAGAGAGGCTAAGTCCGTGTGAAGTATCAACTGTGCTCAGTCCAAAGAAGGGTAGCTAATGGTGCATGGGCATCTATCCGAGAGCGATAATTAAGATCATTATCACTTACAGAGTGGGTCAAATTATTTTTCTAATATTGATCTAAATAGTGGATACCATCAAATAAGGATTAAAGAGGGGGATGAATGGAAGAATGCACATAAAACTAATAATGGGTTATAATCATGGGTTATAATAATGGTTGGTGATGCCCTTTCCCCTCACTAATGTACCAAGCACATTCATGAGGTTAATGAATGAAGTCTTAAAAGGATATAAAGGAAAATTTGTCATAGTATATATTGATGGAATTTTAGTTTATAACCAGACCAAGGAAGAACATTTAGAGCATCTTAAGATGGTATTGGAAACTCTATAGAAGGAGAAACTGCTCATAAACTTAAAGAAGTGAAGTTTCATGAAAAGAGATTTGATATACATGGGATTTGTAGTCTCAGAAGAAGGGTTAAATATGGATCGAGAGAAGGTACAAGCAATCTTAAATTAGCCAACTCTAAGTAGTGTATTTGAGGTAAGGATCTTTCATGGTCTTGCAAGTTTTTACAATGAGTTTATAAGAACTTTCAGTTAGATTTGTGCACCTATAATAGAAACTATTAAGGACAGTAAACTTCCATTTAAATGGACAGAGGTAGCAGACAAAACCTTTAAACTGCTGAAAAAATAGATCAGGGAGAAACCTGTTTTAGCCTTACCTAGTTTTGACAAAACTTTTCAAGTGGAAACTCATGTTAGTGGGACAACAATTCGGGTTGTGTTAAGTCAAGAACAAAGAATTATAGCCTATTTCAGTGAGAAATTGAATGAGGCTAAGCAAAAGTATTAGTCGCATGACAAAGAGTTCTACGCTATTGTGCAAGCACTCAAGAAATGGCAACATTATTCGATGCCTAAGGAATTTGTTTTATACTCTCACAACCATGCATTACAGTTTATAAATAACCAACCAAAATTGAACCAAAAACATGCCAAATGGGTGGAATTTTTATAAAGTTTGACCTTTCTAATCAAACACACAAGTGGAAAATTTAATAAAGTTGTTCATTCTTTGAGTAGAGTGAATTTTGTTTTGCAAGAACTCAAAGTCACCACTTTGGGATTTGAGCAATTGATTAACATGTACCAAGAAGATGCAAATTTTAAGGACATATATACAACTATTAAAAATCCTTTTGTTCATAATAGGAGTGAGTGGTTGGATTATATGCTTCAAGGAGGCTTATTTTTCAAAAACAATAACTTGTGTGTTCCTAAGTGTTCCATGTGCAAAATTTAATCAAAGAGAAGCACAATGGGAAATTGTCTCGACACTTTATAGAAGACAAAACATATTCACATGTAAATGCTTTCTATTTTTGGCCTAGAATGCAGACTCATGTCAAAACGTTTGTTGAGAAATGCAGGGTTTGTCACCATGCTAAAGGAAGAAGTCAAAACACCAGGTTATATCTACCATTGCCAATTCGAAATAGGCCATGGGATGTAGTGAGCATGGATTGTGTTTTGGGTTTACCTAAAACACAAAGGGGAAATTACTCTATCTAAGTTGTGGTGGACAAATTTTCAAAGATGGCCGATTTTATTTCTTGTAAGAAGACTAATGATGCAACACATATTGCTAATTTGTTTTTCTCAGAAATAGTGAGATTACATGGGTTACCTATAAGCATTGTCTGAGACAGAGACACCAAGTTCGTGGGACAATTTTGGAGGACTCTATGGAGGAAGCTGGATACAAAACTTAGTTTTAGCTTAGCCTATCATTCTCAAACAAATGGAGAAACTGAAGTGGTGAATAGGAGATTGGTAAACATATTAAGAAGCTCCATTTATAAAAATCCAAATAGTGGGATTTACCACTTGCTCAAACAGAATTTTCTTACAATGATACTCCTAACACGAGTAGAGGAATGAGCACATTCATAATTTTTTTTGGAATGCACCCTAAAGGAGTATATGAAATTAGAGACTTGGGAAAGCAAGAGATAAGGAGTGCAAAGGCTGGAGATTTTGCACAACAAATGCTGAAGTTACAAGAAGATGTCAAACAAAAATTGCAAGAAAGCAACAACAAGTATAAGCAAAGGGTTGATATGAAGATGAAAGTGAAGGAATTCCAAATTAGTTCTTTGGTTATGGTTTATTTGAGAAGACACGGTTTTCTTCAAGAATGTACAACAAATTGTAGTTGAATAATATTGGAGCATGCAGGATATTGAGGAAATTCTGTGCAAATGCCTATGAGTTAGAGCTACCAAAAGGAATTCAGATTTCACCCATATTCAATATTGCATATTTATACCTCTACAAGGAATTAGGAACGGATACAATAGATGGGAAAAACATACTTTGTAATGGGAAAAACATATGAAAAAAAAGCACACACGAAAGTTGACTTTGTTTTAGATTGAAGAGTGATCAAGAAAATGAGTGGACAAACATACAATCAATGTTTAATTAAATGGAAAGGAAAAGAAGTAGAAAATGTCAGTTGGATGTGAGCAACTGAAGTGCAGAAGTAACATGTTCATTCTGAAGTTTTGATGGAGCATTATTTTCTTCCCGAGGATTCTGATGCATGAGAATCAATCTAAAATGATTCAAATTGACCTAGCGAGTCAAATTTCTATACCAAAGAGGGTGGGTCCTCTTAACCTTTATTCATTTGTAATAAGTTGGTGAGATTGCCTTAGAAGGCAACAACCATGTTGATTTTGGCAGCATAGGTGTTGAGAAATGAGAATAGTTAGGGATTATAGTTTTGTTGTAATCTTCGACTAGGATTTGCTTGTTAATCCCTTCAAATGAGTTAAAAATATAGGGATTTTGTAACTAGCATCTGAATTTTTTTTGTAGTAGTTTTGAAGAATAGATGAAAAAGGTTTGTTTTGGGTTTTGGCATGAATTTGTGATGGATGCCTGTCTTTCGAGATTTTCTAAGTATTAGTTGAAAGCAGTGTGTAACATATAGTGATTACGCATTGGATTCATAAATTCACTCTGTAAAATTATGTATAATAGCTACATGGATAAATTCCTAAGTATAAAGGATCTCTGTATAAGTGTAGGTGGTATGAGAGTTGTAGTGCACTCGTTGTATGTGATTTGAACTATTTATATCAAATTAGTACACTCGTTTATGTATCTTTGACGAGATGGATCAGTGGGTTGTAGTTTAAATAACGCTAATGAAATTAAAATTTTTGTGTAGAGAGAAGCGCAAGAAAACAAGGCTTAACTGTATGAAGCCATATTTCAAATTAATTACCTTTCTTGGAAACTTGTAAAATAATGTGATAAGAAGTTGAAAAGGTGGAACCTAGCGATCCTTTCCCAATTCAGTTTATAAGAGGGAGAGAGGGAGGAAGTATATCCCCTATTTGTGTAGAATAATTTCGGCCTTAGAAGGCCAACAATTTTCACTGTCATCATTTCTTCTATACTTATATTTGAATTTCATGACAATTATACAACCACTCCCATCTATTGATATTCATTGATTTCTATGGCCCATTCAAAACATAATATAAATTCACTAAAACGGTTACACATTATACAACTCATATTACATGCTTTGAAAATAACCAATGTACTCATAATTTTTATCAAACCAATAGTTAACAACTCTATAGAAATTTCTAACCAGATTTATAACTTAAACTACACTTGGGTGAAACACCTGCCTCTGAACTAATCCTTTAGTTCCTCGAGAGTAGAAATATATTGGAAAAAGAGTGAACAACCTAGTTCCATTAGAGATAAGGTATTTTATGCTTTACTTCCTTAGTAGATATTTCCTTAGCACTGTCTTGCTTTCAAGGGTCTCCCAACCCACTAGCTTAGGCTTTCTCCTTTATATTTTTTTAAAACCTATCTTCTATTTTTTCTTTCAAACCCACCTTTTTCTCCCACTACCCTTTATTCACCCTTACTCACTGTGTTTTCCTACACTAAGTTATTTAATATATTTTCTCTCAAATCATATTAAATCTTGTTAATCAACCCCTAAGGTCTTTTAGCTATGATTTAAGGGAAAATTGTCTTGATCTTATGGGGCTTTCTCGATCTTTGCAATAATATCTTTAACTCAAGATTTTCTTTCCCAAGTACTTTCCAATTTTCCTTTTCATTAATAAAATTCATTTATTACATCACCATACTTTATTATTCATTTTAAATTGAGTTCACCATGGATTTCTAGCAATCACAACTAAAATTAGTTCAATATAAAAATAAAAGATATTTACATAGAAACATAGGGATATTACACATTGTGTTAAACTATGCACTATGCTCTTCTACACTACACTTCCCTATTTTGCACCATTTCTCCACTTAGAATTGGTTACTCTACTTCCAACCATCTTCCTTTTCATGCAATCCTTCATAGTATTGCAAATTTAAAAACAAAATCCTCTCTCTCTCTCTCTCTCTCTCTCTCTCTCTCTCTCTCTCTCTCTCTATATATATATATATATATATATATATATATATATAGAGTTGTGATAACATTAAAAAAAAAAATTAAACTAGCCTAAATCCATTTTAGAGGTGGATTATCAAATATCAAGAAGTCTCAATTTTTTATGCACTAAATAATTTAATTCCATGAATCATTTTTTTAGATAACTCCTAGGGATTTGAACTAATAACTTATCACCAACTATTACAAAATGTATTGGTTAATCCATATCTATACTTGATGAACTCACAACAAAACAAAAAAGGTTAAATTTATGTAATTCCTAATTAATTTTACTTTTTCCTCTTAAAAAATGATCATTTTTATAATTTATTATTTGCAAAGATAGGTATGTGTATTTTAGAATAGAATTTCTAGAATTTTAATTTAATTATCAATAGTTGTTAAGTGGATGATAGAGATTTAGCTTAAGTGGAACATATCTCAATATTCATAGTAGTATACATAGATGAAGGGTTCATATTTATCTCTAATTTAGTTATCTTAGTTTAATTAGTTTATTTCAAATTAATTAATTACAGAAAATGTCTTAATAACATCTCTTATTGATAAACCATGGTATTGATAAATCAAGGCATTGACACATAGTATTGTTAAAATAGTTATTTACAAATAAAGAATTTCCATTGTAAAATTGGGTAAATTTCCATATTTAAAAATATTATTACATGTTTTTCCAAATGTATATATATTTAACTCATGTAGTCATTCTTTTCATAATTAAAATTAATAATAACTTAAAGTAAAGTTATATTTTATCTATTTATTTTTAATTTTAATTTGGATAATGTGAAATTTATTATGGATTAAATGTTTTGATTATTATTGTGAATTGATGTTTATCACCATTTATTTAATTTATATAACTACATTTTTATTTTTTTGTCAATGAAGAGTGCAGCCTTTAATTAACCTAAAAAAAAGAATACATATTACATATGGTAGAATTTTTTACAAGTGTAAATACCAACAAACTCTTTGATGATAAATAAACAAAAGGGTCAACAAAACCCAAAACCTTACACATAAAAACAAAATTAGACCCCTCTTAGAAAGAGACCATTATCTTCCTAGTGCTCATTATTCATGGTATGGAAGTACCCCATGTCTTTGGCTCCTTGTAGTTGACAATCATCATGCAGTTCACCAGAGGGTATAGAATCCTACTCCTACCATATATAGCTTTCCTTACATAGCACTCCTTCATTCTCAACACCATCACGTAATATTGGCGCAATTAGCAAGTAGGTAGTGGGAATGAATACTCTTAAAGACCTCCTAGAGCCTCCAATGTTTAGACCCCTAAGATGTTTAGACAAGTGCCCTTCCATGACACATTTTCTCAACCGCATTATCGACCAATTCATAGTCTTCTTCAATGATGGGTTGTGTAAATTTGTCTCCAAGCAATAGTCTAAGGCCATGAGCTCAACCATGTTATAACTACATTAGTTTTATTACCAACCATTTTATGAATTTTGTTTAAAAATATATATATAATTTGTTAGTTTAACAAAATATTTCACTAGTTGACTAAACCTTTTGAATTTTAATTTTATCATGTTAATTTTAAAAGTAGTCTATCCTGGCACAAATTGGACTCAAGAATAGTGTAGTGGAAATTCCTGCATGATTTTTGCCAAAATAAAGTAGAAATTTTAGGAGTTCTATTTTACACTTGTCAAACTTCAACATTTTGAGTTCCTACATAGTTTTTGATGGTGTTGAATCCATTGCCACCATGAAAAGAAACAATTCAAACGCTCATATAATCAGAATTAAAAGAAAATATTCCCAAAAAAACCACTTTGTAGAAAAATTTGTAGCCTTCCTAGAAAACTCTTTATTTTTTACTTCTCCATATATATATAGGATTATTAATAATTTAAAATAATTATAATGGAATTACTTTCGTAAAAAGAAATAATATAACTAATATAAAATGTATTATAAAATAAATAAATATTTTACACTTACCTATAAATGGATCCATGTCGATGGCCCTTCGTTGAATTATATGGCTGCTAACTTTATTAGTCTACTGAATCTTTATAATTTTAATCATATTTTAGTATTTTTCTACTGGTTTAGTTTTAAAAAATATTTTGACTCTTCAGTTACAATGGCTTATAATCGTATGCTTCAAAACTTATGATTATTCTCTTTAACGGTTTTAATTTATTTGAAATATCTGATGTCCTCCCAATCGTCAAGAACGTTTCATTACCTTAGCCAGAAAACCTGATATAAGGACATGTTTGCTCCATGAATATACAGAGTTTCAGAGCACATTCACATGAATAATCCTGCAACCTGTTACTGAGCTTTTCCCAATACTTATATAAGCAGTTGCAGGACAAGGTGCGTTTATTTTCCCTCTCTGCTCGAACAGGCGATTTCACCAATTCAATTCAATTTTCATCAATTCCCTCTGACCCGAAATGGCCACCCAACAACAAGACATTGCCAGAGCTCCCGCGGTTACCGATGCAACAACGGCTGGGTGTACCTTAGTGAAACGGTTTTACGATATTCTTGTTGTTTCTCCTCAATTGTTATATAAATTTTATGAGGATCCCGGTATAATCAGTGCCAGGCCTTCCCTGAGCGATAAAATTCTTTCACTTGCTACTTCTCCAGACCACCCTAGGTTTAAAGTGGAGATCGAAACAGTGGATTCGCAGGATTCGCACATTAATGGAGTAGTGGTTCTGGTATGTGGGTCAATTAAGTTTCTAGATAATGCAGAACGCAGCTTCACTCATAGCTTTTTCCTGGCTCCTGGGAGAAATGGGTATTTCGTAGTGAATGAGATTTTTAGGTACGTGGACGAAGAACCACATCAACCAGCGCGCTATTTCCCCCCAATAAATGTAAACCCTATAGAACAATATGCAGCCCAAGCTGACTCCGGATCAGAACCAGTTGTCATATCTGAAATAGAATCTCAGGGTCAGATTGGTGTCGTTGAGCAACCAACAACAATGGCGGCGGAGGTACACATTCCGAGGACAGAAGTCGCAACAGGGTCAGCTGGCCAATTCCAGGAAGTTTCCGCCACTGAAGAGGTTCACAGTCAAGGCCAACCTGCCGCTACCCACGAAACTCCTGCTGTATCTCAAGGTGCACCAGAAAGTTCTCAGGGTTTAATTGTTAAAAAAGATGCCGAAACACAGACAGATGCCGTAACATCTACTGTTAGCCCTATGGAAGATGAAAGCACTGCAGAAAGAAGTGGGTGCTCTATTTTTATCAGCAACCTCCATCCTGACACTATACCTACCCAGGTTGAGGAGGAGTTCAAGAAGTTTGGGGAAATTAAGCCTTCTGGGGTTCAAGTTAGGACTATGAAACATGGCCGGGCTGGTTTCGCGTTTGTTGAATATGAAGAAGCAGCTTCAGTCCGGGCTGCAATTCAGGCATCCCCTATGCCATTCGGTGCACGAAAGGTATTTATCAGTCCGAAACGTCCAACTGCTGGTAGACGGGGCTACAGAAATGATGGACCTAGAAGACGTGGTGGCTATTCCCATGGCGGTCAAGTATATGGCGGAAGTAACAGAGCCAGAGGAATTTAGAATTTTGGTACCGTTTTAAACATTCTGTCAGAGGAATTTAGAATTTTCGTACCACTTTAAACATTCTGCCAGAGGAATTTAGAATTTTGGTACCATTTTAAACATTTTGCCAGAGGAATTTAGAATTTTGGTAACATTTTAAACATTCTGCAAGAGGAATTTAGAATTTTGGTAACATTTTAAACATTCTGCCTGTGGATGTTCTGTCATCTTAGTTATCATAAACGTCTTTTTCTAGGAAATTTGTGGAGAAATAAGAACCTGTTTACCAATTTTTGGCGTCCATAAGTCATTAAGAAAACCTGTTTATAAATGTACATGATACTATATTGATTTATGCTTATATTAGTTTTCATGAACGTGCTTTTCTATGAATTTTGTGGAGAAATAAGAACCTCTTAAATCTGCTTATATGTAAATGGACAGAATGAAAAAAGAAAAAAATAAATTATTTTAACTTTCACTAGTTAAATATAATTTATAAAACAAATTGCTTCCTCATCAATTTAATGTATTCCGGCTCACGTGGCTTTGGATTGACGGTGAATAGGTGTGTTGTTAAAGCACTCCTTGCTAGTTCAAATCCCACTTGGGTACTTGGTTTGGTCTTAACATAGAAAAAATTTAATGTATTCTGTTTTTTTATCCGTGAAATGTATATTTACATAAACATAATAAGATATTGGTTTTTTGAAATATTTATAATTAAGCAAGATGGACACTGTCATAAAACATCATTAAGGATCTCACATATTATTTATTGATATAATTCACATATTATTTATTGATATAATTCGCCGAAGGCGTTTTTATATCAACCTCTGGTGGAGGTAGGTTACTTTAATTTTTTAATTAGATGGCTGAGATTAACTCTGGGCTGAATTTACTGGAAATATCCTTGTCTTAAACCCATATCTACTTATTTATCTAGGAGCGAACAGAGAAATATATTAATTAATTTATAATCAAGGATCCATTGAGTAACGAGAGCTGAAGCGTTTCAAGGGAAGCATTAAACACGGATCCATTAATCGCGTCAAAATAAGATTACTGTATCCTTGTCTTAAACCCATATCTACTTATTTATCTAGGAGCTAACAGAAAAATATATTAATTAATTTATAATCAAGGATCCATTGAATAACGAGAGCTGAAGCGTTTCAAGGGAAGCGTTAAACACGGATCCATTAATCGCGTCGATCTTGATTTTCTCAAAATAAGATTACTGTATCTTCTTGATTAATTAATTTCTGTATCTTCTTGATTAATTAATTTCTGTATATTCACTATTGATAAAGAAAATGCCATGATCTTATAGCGAGAATAGTCAATCCTAGCCGGGGAGAAATTACTCCAAATATGTGTCTTTGAAGTCCACAATTATATGCTAGAGTTAATTTGCACAATTAATTATATACTTTGATAACAATTCTAGAGTTTATTTCCACCCTTGGAAACTGAAATTAACGACACACATGATTCGGGTGAACCAGCCGGAAGACAACTCTTTCAACACCACTAAGGTTTCCAATTTTCTTTTTATAATTATTTTACATAGCTTGATTTTATGTGAGTTTTCTTTGTGCTTTTTAAAGGTATAAACTGCATGTGTCATTAAGTATCAATTGTATAAGAGTTCATGCAAACTGATTTTGTGTTGGTGGGTTTTGCAATATTTATATAAACTCCCAAGCTTATATTGCTTTAGATATTTTGATGATAAAAATGTATGGAGTTAGAAAATTTTTACACAATTTACCTATAATTATTTTATCAATCCAAAATCCTCATATAATACTTTATTATTGTTATGAAAATAATTTTTTTTGATATAGACTATTGTTAGTATGTTGGTTAATGAACTAGGATGAATTAATTATCAAGAAAAAGTTCATGTAATTCAAAAAATAAATTTAATTTATGGAAGTGGAAATTGTGTGGAAGGAAACACTAGCAAAAAGATGTTGGGGAATGGGGAAACACAAAAGAAAACCTATGCTCAAGGGGGAGCACATCCCTCAAAGGTGGGACATCCCCTAAAAATCTACTAGAAAATAAGGGTAAAAACACATTATGGTAAAAAGAGAAGGTTGTTGATTCCTCCCAAGACATCTTAGCTTGACATCTTAGTTCTGGGGTTCTCTCAAGCACGATTTCTAGACTCAAATTTTGGGTTAGAGATTATGATTATTGATATCAATCTCATTATAAATTTGAGTTAATTGAATTTTATCTATTGTTAGTTTTAACTTGTTAAATATTGTATGAAAGGTTATGATGATTGTTGCTTGTCTCAATATGAATATGAGATAATTAAATTTACTCTATTGCTAGTTGTTGTATTAGACATTATGGCGATTGTTGTTAGTCAAATTTATTTTTAGCTCAAGTAGTGGATGTTCTTAGTGCTCGTATTCTTTGTCTTTAAGAAGATGAATCCTTGCTATGAGAATTTACTTGTTAGGGGAACATAATGGTTATTGCCTATAAGAGTGCTACAACAAAGGCAAAGAGATATCATGATACTGATTCGCTTATTGTTGGATCCTCAGGGTGAGACTAGAATCAAACTCACATGAAAAGATGCAATAAGTCTAAGGAGCAACATGAGTGCATGAGAACCTTTAGATTGAGAGGTTAAGTTACACCAACAGAAATTCAACCACAGAAGTCTCATCTAACTCATAATCTAAATGTTATGATAAAAAATCCTAGATCATGTTATTGCCTCCTAAACAAAGATGTATAGGTAGTAAGATGTAGTATGAGTATTGCCGAAAACTATCATAAGCTATGAAGGTAAATTAAAAAAACAACAAGGCAATGACCAACTTTCCCTCATAGGGTAGCATCCAAGGAAATGACGACTTTTCCCTGAGAGGGTAGCATCCATTCTAGGTGACCCAAACCAAAATTTATTGATTGTATATTAATTAGATTAATTTAATTCATGGGTTGTAGATTAATTTGTGTAATAGTTTCCATTACTAGTTGTGGAACTCATAATAGAATAACTTTAAATTAATGATGATGAATTCCCTTGTGTAGAATATTTTTGAACTTAAATAAAAGCAACCCTAAGAAACCCAAGAAATAGCGTGGGAATTGGGAAAGAAAGGAAAAATCATATCTATAAAGGAAGTTGCTTCACTCTTGAACTCAAGCTAGAAATTTATGACTTCAAGGAAGAATTAATATAGAAGGGTTTATATAGCCATATCCATAATTCGAGAAATATTGTCTCTTTTCTAATAAATATTAAACAAGAATCATATATGGAGTATAATTCTAAACACAAGGAGGGCCTCTAGTGACCAACATTAGCATAAGGGAGGGGAAACTTATTAATATGGGAGAGTAGTAATTTACAAAAGGTGAATAGTTATGTGAATTAACTTCGCTCACACAAGAACATACTCGCATAGACATAAAGGAAATGTAATAAAAGAAAATTGGAGGTACAAGTTATGTTGTTTCAACCCTTAGCTTCACGAGGTAATGAAAATGAATATTCATTTCAAAAGATAGTCTCAGAATAAAATACAATCTTATTATCAATTTTGTAAATAAATAGCACAAGAAAATGGTTAGCATTTGAAGGAAATGCCATACATTGTTGATAGGGTAGGAGAGATCTAGATCATTGGAGTCCAATTGCATCAGCCACAGTGAAGGCCATGTGACACCATACTCCATTCAAATGGCTAGGATACATGTAACAACCGAGTTGGAGGTGTGGTGATACTCGTGGATGGCCGATGCGTTGAGGAGGAGGTCAATGAGGTGAGGATTTGATCATAGTGGTGTATGGAATAACCCGATTAAACGAAGTACCCTTGATATGCGCATGTACCATTGGGAATAAATGTTTGCATACGATTAATAACCTTGGAACAGGGGTAAAAATATAGCCTAGGATTGTGAATAGATGTAAGAGCATTTAGTGAGGGAAGTGTCATACCTTGAGCATTAAAACCTAGCTTACATAGATAATGTTAAATCAACGATGAGGTTGGTTCAAGAGCTAAGATGAAGAAGAAATACGTTTAAACATAATCAAACCATGATAAAGACAATCATATACATGATGTTAGGCATAAACATATATTCTTTCCATTTTTTAGGTAGGAAGTATATAATTTCTTTTTAATCGAATAAAGGATGCGCCATAGGTAGTGTTGGAAATTTACATTCATGTATAATGGAGTGTGTTTTGTAGGACAAGTCTCTAACAAATGGCATGAGAGCACGAGGTACTCCACTAGGCTTAAGAAGAAGGCATCACCATAGCTATAAAATAGACATTAATAAAAGTAAATGTAACATACTGATATTAAACTCGTTTGTTTCGTAGGGTGCAAAATTGAAGCAGATTGTTCTAGAATGATGGATACCTCTCCTCCAACTATTACCAAGGGGGGGGGATGGGGGAAGATTTGTATGTGGAGTCGGGGGAAGGTAGCACCCCATTATCTTCTCAGTTTTTGGATATTGTAAGAAACCTGCACCAAGAATTAGCATAGCTCTTGATTAGTAATGACTGGTTGTTAAAAGCTAGTGGGTAATAAGAAAACTTGATGAGAGAGTGGACCAAGAAATCGAGCCACAAAAGCGTAGAGTGAGAAGGATTGAAAAGAAAGAAGAGTGTGACGAAAATTGAAAATCTGAAAGTGGAGAGGAATCATGTCGTAATTCTCTAAAACTACGTAAAGGAAAGTAGAAGATAGAGTTACATGGGGTGTTTAGGAAGTTCAAACCCCATACATTTGAGGATGAAAGTGAGGAGGATGTGGAGACGTGGTTGCTGAACATGATTAATTATTTTTCAAGTGTATGTATATGAGAGAAATCTAAAGGTACGCTTGTTTGTTTATGAGCTAGAAGGAAAGGTTACCTTTTGGTAGGAAAAGGTAAAAAGTGTGCAACTCCTAGAAGAGAAAACATCTTCATGGGAAGAAAGCGAGAAATAGTTCAAGTTGCGGTATCTTAGTGAGTGCTACTATGATGACCAGGCCAAGGAATTTCATGAATTAACGTTGGGACAAGTGACCATGGGCAAGTTTGTGTCTAAATTCACAAACTTACTACATTATGCACAATACCTTAAAGAGGAGAAGGCCAAATTGCAATGGTTACTAAATTATTTGTTAGTCTCATATAAGGATAGAATTGAGTTTGAGAACCCAAAATATATGGACGAAGTGGTGAGGAAGGCTAAATTATGTTATCAACAATTCAAGAATATAAGTGAAGGTGATAAAATGTGGAAAAGTAAAGCGAACATGAAGGTCGAAGGTGGTGTAAAAATACAAAAGTTGTACTATGTTAAGGACTTTGGCAAAGATCATCAAAGGAACAAGGTTGGCAAATGAAACATACTTCTCCCTGCTTAGTCTTATACGAGCTCAAAAATTGTAGAATTTATCAGTAAGAAAAACAACATAACCAAGGAAAGGTAACGGTTGAAATATTGAGGTTGCAACGAGCAACACTTATTGAGGGATTTCCTGCATAATCCTAGGTTTGTACATAATATTCAGGCCATTCAATATGTAATGACCATGAATGGAATTGAGTGGAATATTCCTAAATTTAGTGCAGCATTGGAGGACAAAGAAGTTGAGCATCAATTGACTATGATCAACATTGAAGGTATGATACTAAACCAAATTATGTTTGTTTTAATTGATCGAGGGGCTAGACTAAGTTATATCCACCCCAAAATTGTGGAAAAGTGTAAGATGAAATCATAAAAGTTCAAGAATTCATGGTTGGTCCAATAGTAAACTCGTACTAAAAGAAAATTAACGAGTCGAATAAAACAATGCTCCCTTAATTTAAATGGTCATCCTAACAACCAATTTAAATATTATGCCTTTAGGATCTTATGATTTGCTAATAGGCATGGACTAGTTGGAAAGGAAAGAAATTTTTATAAATTGTTTGGAGAAAATGGTTAGTTGTGTGGATCAAAATGGACACACATGGGTAATAAAGCAAAAGCCAAAGTGAGTGTTAGTTCGACAAATTTCTACGTTACAACTGAAACTAAGTGCAATAAAGGGATTCCATTTATATATGGTACAGGTGAAAATTAGTGATCGAAGAGTAGAAAAAGGAAAATTAAATACTTTGCTCATTATTAAGGAATTTCAAGATTTATTTCCAAAAGAAATTTTGGGGTTATCCCCATAGAGGTACATAAATTTTACCATTGACATAGTACCGAGTGCCATTCCTGTGTCTAGAGTCTCATATCGGATGAGCACATGAGAAAAACTAGAACTAAAAATGTAGTTATAGGAGATCTTGAACAAGGGGTATATCAAACCCAATGTCTTGCTGGGGGGAACCACTACATTTTGTCAAGAAAAAGAAGGACACATTTACAATGTGCATTCATTACCATCAATTGAATAAATTAATAATAAAAAATAGGTATCCATTGCCTCGAATTGATGATCTATTTGATTAGGTGAGGGAGGCAACAATTTTTTGAAAAATTGATCTAAGAAATCATTATCTTCGGCTACATATAAAGAATGAATATACCGATAAAGAAACCTTTAGAACTAGATACGGTCATTATGAATTTGTTGTGTTACCTTTTGGACTCACAAACCCATCAACAACCTTCATGTGCTTGATGAATAGTATATTACACCTTTACTTTTTGGATGGGGTCCCCTAGGTCAAGTTTTGGGCAAAAGCCCAAGTTTTTGGGGCAAAAGCGCATAGATAGTTAAAGAGTCATAAAGGGTCTTAGCCTTATTTAGGTAATTTGAGTCGGATTTTTGAGGATCTACCCATGGTCTGCGGACCATGGGATTGTATAAATAGGTGTGTCTTAGGGATTTCTAAGGCATGATAGATGAGAATTGTCTATGGGTACAATGAAAGGAGTCTAAGTTAGCATAGAAGAGTAGGAGGAAAAGGTTGTGTAGATGAGTGCTTAGATGACTAGAGTTAAGTTCGCAGGTGAGTGTGCACATCCCTGCATCTGAGTGTGCAAGGAAGTTTTAAGTTTGTAAGCTTGAAATCATTATCAAAAAAGAATATTATTATAGAAATTCCTTTGTTTAATCTATTTACTTATGTTATGAATGAATGTGCTTTATGTTGTGATTAATGATGGATTTATGAAATAATGTTGTATTGATGCATGAATTTGCTTGATTTGTATTGTTATATGAACATAGTTACTGTTAAGTGTTTACGCGAATATTATATTGTTGCATATTAAAGTTATCAAATACTTAAGGAGATCTGAATAAATATTGGGTTAAGGATAACCTTTCATACACATAAATAGTGGATTTTCTTGTTCGGGGTTTGCAAAAGAGAGTCGTAGACCTTCACAGAGGTTTAGAGGCTAAATAAGGAAGTTATATTGATAAGCCATAAGGCCTTTTCGATCTGAACGAAGGAAAATTTAGGGCATAAAATGACATCACGTTGATCTCTCACTCCGAGAACTTGGTTCCAGCATCACCCCATACTGCTTTGGGTGAGACTTCAGTCTGCACTCTGCAGATTGATGCCGAGAGTTTAAGTAGTGTAGGGATTTGTTTAACGCAACTAACTCTGAACCTGGGTCATGCCCACTAAGCCAAAAAATGGTTCCTTGGTAAGGACCATGATCTGCAGAAAGAGATGTGTGATGTCGCATCACTCGATTCCAAGAAAGAAGGAAAAATTGTCCATAAAGGATAAGGAAAAAGTGGTGCATATGGAGGCCGAAGAGGGCACAAAGGACATAGAAATTGAGGGGGTGGATCATATATCCAAGTTAATGGATTATATCCCTCCACACAAGGGAAAATTAAAAATCACCACAGATGCAGAAGGAGAGAAGTTCTTGATTGGCACACCCTTGTCATTGAAGAGTGTCACTTTTGAAGGTCTGCGCTTTCCACAGATTCCACACTTAAAACTAGAGGACTCATATTTTGCGGACCACGAGCGATTCGCCAACCTTGCAACAAAAAATCTATATGAAGAGGGTGTTCTATAAGGAATCAGGTGTCACTGCATTGGAGCTTGTGGAGTGGATTCACATAGTGAATTAGTCAAGGTTATTGAACCTATTGTGGGTGCCCCAGTACCACCGATCCAACATCAACCTCATAGTTATCAAACAATTGTTAACCCTAGTGCATGAAACATGCTTGTGGCAGAGTGCAATGATCCCTATTACTATTATTCTGATCCATCAAAGAACGTTATTTCTGCACTCAAGGTTGAATTCGGCCAAGGAGTTTCATGGAAACATGAGCGAGTGTGACCTTGTCGAAAAGATGAAAGAGAAGTTCAAAAGAATAAAGAAATACCGTGGGTACTTGATCACCTCTATCATTGACCTTGTTGTAAATATTTCCATGCACATCCTTGCTGGCAATGTCATGAGAAAATGCCACACAGACGAGGTTCGAGCGCCAATGATTCCATTGGTTGCAGAGTACGCAGAGGCCATTCAGTTTAATTGGGTGTGCTACCTTTGTAGCGAGTTCCTTGTGAATTATTATGAGTCTAGGGATGAGAGAAAAAGATTCCACTATGCGTGTTTATTTTTTTCCATTGTGTTCATTGCTTGGGATCTCCCAAAGGACAGTTAGTTTCCTCCTATGGACAAGGGATTGTTGGAGGCTACCTAGTTTACATCCCTCTCGGTGATAAAAGATGTTGCACATGTCACAAAGACTAAAGTGTTCTCAGTTTTGATGGAGGTCATTCTGTGCATGGCCATCAACTAGAAGTTGTGGTTGTCTCTCACATTATTTGATCAAATCTCTAAGTATGCATGGTTCAAACCATATTTCCATTGCAAATATATGAGAGAGTAGAAGGATCCACGACAAAAATGGTTTAACCTATCGTACTTAGCCATGGACAACATCATCCAGGAAACGATTAAGTGTTGGCTGACATATTGGCATTCTCCATCTGATCTGGTCGCAGGCACCAGCAACTCCGTAGAGAAGAAAAATAAGGATGAAGCATAGTCAAAGGTTTAGTAGTTGGTCAAGAAGCACAAAAAGGAGGTGGAGGAGAAGGCCTAGGTGGAAGAAGAGCATGAATCCGAGCGGAGTGGTAAGTCTCCTTCACCCCAAAGAGACAAGGAGGAGCAGTCACAACAGCGCAGCGGTGGTCAGGAGGAGTAGAGCACTCCCTTCCAGATCAAAAGGTACACAGAGACTTCTGCGAGAGGTGATTGAGGTAGGAGTTGCACAAGTGGAGCTGGGGGATATTCACAGTAAGATATTTTCATGAGATGAGTGACTCAAGGGTGAGTCACGATATTTGTGTTGGGGGCCTGTTCGGATGGGGTCCTGTAGGTCATGTTCTCGGGAAAAAGCCCAAGTTTTGATGTATATAATGTAAAGTCTCCACCAATTGTGTTTGTGGAGCAGGCAGATAGTTAAAGAGTCATAAAGGGTTTTAACCCTTTTTATGTAAGTTTAGTCGTCTTTTTGAGGATCTACCCATTGTCTGTTGACCATGGGATTGTATAAATAGGTGTGTCTTAGGGATTTCTAAGACATGATAGGTGAGAATTGTCTTTCGGTACCATAAAAGGAGTCTAAGCTAGCCCAACAGAGTAGCAGGAAAAGGCTATGTAGTTGAATGTGCAGAGGCCTAGAGTAGAGTCCACGGCTGAGTGCGCGGACCCCTACAGCTGAGTGCGCAGGGAATTTATGAGTCTGTAAGCTTGAACTCATTATGAAAATGGAAGATTATTATAGAAATTCCAGTGTTTCATCTATTTCCTTCTATTATGAATGAATGCACTTTATGTTGTGATGAATGATCAGTTTATGAAATAATGTTGTATTGATGGGTGAGTTTGCTTGATTTGTATTGTTATATGAACACAATTACTATTAAGTGTTTACGCAAAGATTATACTATTGCATGTTAAAGTAATCGAATACTTAAGCAGATCTGAATAAATATTGGGTTAAGGATAACCTTTGATGCACATAAATAACAGATTGGCCTATTCAGGGTCCGTGAAAGAGAGTCGTAGACCTTTGTGGAGGTCTTGAGGCTAAATTAGGAAGTTATATTAAGACGACATAAGGTGTTATCGATCTAAACAAAGGCATATTTAGGGAATAAAATGAGTTCATGCTAATATCTCGATGCAAAAACTTGCTTCCATCATCCCCCCATACTGCTTCGGGTGAGACTTCAATGCATGTTCCATGGACTGATGCCAAATGGGCCAGTAGTGTAGGGATTTGTTTGGCATAACTAACTTTGAACCTCAGTTAGGACCCACTAGGCCAACATTTACCTCGATAAATTTGTACTAGTGTTCATTAATGTTATTTTAGTATACTCAAATAATGATGAGGAACACAAAGAGAATTTGATTCTTGTATTTCAAATGTTAAGGGATCATCAACTGTATGCAAAAATCAACAAATGTGAGTTTTTTAAAGATAGAATATAGTGCTAGGGATATGTTATTTCCTGAGAAGGATTATCAGTGGATGCTGAAAAGATTGAGGCTATCATGAATTGGCCCATACCAAAGGACGTAGCCGTAGTTCACTCTTTTATGGGAATTTTTGAATATTATCGTAGATTTATATAACCCTTCTCGAAACTAGCTTATCCTATCACCTCCTTGCAGAGAAAGGGTGTGAAATTTGATTGGACAAAATAATGTCAAGGAAGACTTGATAAACTGAAGAAAATGTTAACCACAACCCCCATATTAAAAATTATAGATCCAAGAAAATAATTCACTATTTGTATAGAGGCATGTGTGGAAGGCGTTGGAGGAGTATTGATGTAGGATAAGGCTGCAATAGCTTATGGGTCCCGGAAACTGAAATTGCATGAGAAAAACTATGCATTGTAGAATTTAGAACTAGCAACGCTAATACATGCACTTAAAATGTAGAGACACTATTTACTTAGAAATAAATTTATACTAGTGACTCATCAGATTTGTTTAAAGTATTTTTTCAGTGAGTCGAATTTCAATGCTAGGGAATCAAGATGGTTGGCATTCCTCAATGATTTTGACTTTGAGAAATGCACATAAAATGAAAGTAAAACAAACTAGAAGATGCTCTAAATATGAATTCTCATGTTGTGTTAGGAATAACCATTAGTAGTGCAAGTATAGATTACCTAGAGCAAGTGAAGAAGTTAATACAACAAGATACTCAATATTTAGAAATTAAAAGAAATTACAACAAACAGGAGATTCAGTATATGCTGAAAATTCTAAAAAATTACACACTTACCAGAATAGGTGGTATATTCATAATGTGAGCACATTGAAACAAACAATACTAGATGATTATCAAAAGAATACCTTATGTTGGCCATCGAGGCTACTAGAAAATGATTACTTTGTCAATGAAAAATGTCTTTTGTCGAGGCATGAAGAGGGCTTTAGCCGAGTATCTTGCAAGGTGTATAAAATTCCAACAGGTAAAGGTGGAGCATCAACATCCAGTGAGATTTTTGAACCCTCCACCCATACGTGAATAAAGCTAGGAAACAACTTCAATGGCCTTCACCAATGGATTACCAAAGAAAAAATTACATCATCATTCTACCATGGTGGTGGTAGTTCTGTTGAATAAAACAACACACTTTATACCAGTGCAATCTATGTTTGGGACTGCTCAAATACCTAATATTTTTCATGTGGGACATCTTTCACATACATGGAATACCCAAGGTAACAGTGTCATACAAAGATGCAAAGTTTAACTTCATGTTTTGGAAGGAATTATTTGGAGGTATGGGAACACAATTGAACTTTAGTACAACATATCACATGCAAAAGGATGGGAAAACAGAAAGGACCAATCAAATTTTGGAGGATATGCTAAGAATATATGTGTTGAATCGGCCTACCAAGTGAGAATAATTAATGAATTTATCATAATTTTCATATAATAACAGTTATCAGACCTTCATTAAAATGAGCCCCTTCGAGGCTTTGTATAGCAAGAAATGCAATACACCATTAAGATCGAATCAGCTAGAAGATCAGCTGATATTGGGGTGACATGCCTTACATGAAATGGAGTAGATCATGTCGAAAATTAGGAAACACACTAAAACAACAAAAGATCGGCGGAAACGTTATGCATAGAGGAAAAGAGTGCATAAGGAATTCCACATCAGAGACCATGTATATTTATGAGTTAATCCCATAAAGAGTACTTTAAGCACAAGAACTTGAGCAAATTTGGCACCACAATTTTGTGGGCCTTTTGAAATCTTGGATAGAGTAGGCCTTGTAGCTTATTAGTTCGCTTTACCCCACCATTTTAGAGTCCATAATTTATTTCGTGTTTCTTTATTGAAAAAATATGTTTGTGATAGTTATCATGTGATTGATTGGAATCTAATACATGTGGAAATCGAAGAAGACTTCACTCCCGTACCACTTCATATCTTGGATCAAAGGGAAATCATGCTCTGGAATTGAGTCATCACTCATGTTAAGATGCAGTGGAGGTGCTTTACTCCTGGGGAAACAACATGGGAGAGGGACGATAATATGAAGAAGCCTACCCAACACTATTCTAGTAAAAACCAAGGAAACAAAAACACTGAGGATGGTGTTACTTTCGAGAGGGGGAATATGTAATACTGCTCCGCTGTTATGAATTTCTTTCTAATTGGTATTGGCTACTATTAGTATGTTGGTTAATGATGAGGAACTAATTATGAAGGAAAATTTGATGTAATTTAAATAAATAAAGTTGATGAATAATCTTGGAAATTGTGTGGAACGAAAAACTAGAGTAAAAAGATGCTTGCCAAATCTGAATACCAATGGGTTGAATCATATTTATTCCTTAAATAAAAATACTCAGTTGAAGATAAATACTGAGAAAATCACTATGGGAGAGAAAAACAAGGTTTATGGGAAAAAACAAAAGAAAATCCTAGGCTAAAGGGGGAGTAGTTCCCTGAAAGGAGGGAAACCACCAAGAAAATATGCTAGAAAATAAGCCTGAAAACACATTATGGCAATCAGAGGGGGATGTTGATTCCTGGAAAGACGCCTTAGATTTGGGGGGATCGATTGTTGTTCGAAGGTTGGATGCATCATTGTTGTCTCAGTAATGATTTCCAGACTGAGTTTCCAGGTTAGAGATTATGATGATTATTGTCAATCACATTATGAATTTGACTTAATTTAATTTAATGTATTGTTGGATTGAATTAGTTAATCGTTATATTAGAGGTTATGACTATTATTTCTTGTTGCATTATGAATATGAGATAATTAAATTTAATATATTTCCAGAATTAATTGGTTAGTTGTTGTATTAGAGTTTATGACGATTTTTGCTAGTTGAACTATCATTAGAGTTAATTATAAGTGTCGTACATCCAAATTTATTGTTAACTCATGTACGTGGATGTTCTCTATGATGGTATTATTTTCCTTTAAGTGGATGAATCCTTGCTATGAAAATTTAATTGTGATATTTTGTATATGAGTATCCTAGTGTTTTTGTTAGAGGAATATAAAGGTTATTTCTTCTAGGAGTGCTACAACAAAGATAAGAAGATATCATAATAATGATTCTCCTACCATTGGATCCTAAGGGTGAGACTACAATTGAACTTACATGTAGAGAGATAGTAAGTCCTAGCAACAATAACCAAATGGGTGGGAATGGTTAGATTGAGAGTTTAAGTGAGACCAATAGAAATTTCGTCATTGGCCTTAACATAAATCTCATCTAACTAGTAATCTAAATTTTATCAGAATAAATGACACATCATGTTATTTCCTCCTAAACAAAGATGTGTAGGCAGTAAGATGTAGTATGATTATTACAAAAAAATATCATAAGCTAGTAAGATTAATTCCAAAAACACCAAGGAAGTGACCATCTTTCCCTCATAGGGTAGCATTGAGTCTCATGGACCCAAACCCCAATTTAATAATTGTATATTAATTTTATTAATCTTATTCATGGATTGTAGATTAATTGGTGTAGTAGATTCCATTATTGGTTATAGAAATTATAGTAGAATAACTTTAAATTAATGATGACATATTTACGTGCATACCATATTGTTCAACACACATAAAAGAAACACTAGAAGCAAAGTGGGAATCGGGAAAGACAGGCATAATTATATCTATAAAGGAATTTACTTAACTCGGGAAACTCAAGCCAGAAACTTATGACTTTAAGGAAGAAATATTATAGAAGGGGTTATACAGCCATATCCATTCTCCTAGAAATATTGTTTCTCTTTTGTAATAGATATTAAATGATAATCAAAGATGAAGTATAATTCTAAACTCAATATGGGCCTGTAGTGACCAAAATTAGCATAAGGGGGGGAGAAAAACCATTAATAAGCTAGAGTAGTAATTTGTTTACTGGTAGAGAGCATAGTGTACGCTTATTATAAATACCTAGCATATTTACAAAAGGAGAAAAATTATATGAGTTAACTATGCTGAGAGTAGAACATACTCAGGTGCAGGTTACGATGTTGGAACCCTCAGTTTCAACACAGAATGAAAATGAATATTCATTTCAAAAAACTAGTCTTAGAATAAAATACAATCTTCTAATCAATTTTGCAAATAAATAGAAAAGGTGGACATCTATTTGTTGGAAATAATACTAGGGGGGGTGAATCTGTATTAGCAAATCAATAACCTTTTCATTTCCATTATTAGATTCATATACGATACTTCAGTTAAGGCAACCCACGTGTATATGCAACTGTGTTTAATGCAACTAGCATATATCCAACAAACTTATGATTATGTTAATTCATCATATGTTGATCTTTAATGAGTGAATTCAAACATTATTAACGATATTAATAGTAAACAGGTGTAGTAAAACAAAACAGATCATCACACATAAGAAACACACATGAACACCATGATATAAGGTGGAAACACAATGCGGGAAAAAAACCACCTGCTGTTGTTTTCTTTAAGATAAGAAAAGCTTGTTTACAATCTTGTACTGGCGCAGACTCATACTAGTATGTAGGCACCCACCTGTAGAAGGCTACAACCTTCTCTTGTTCTCTAGCTTCTACTAGAAGGTAGCTACAACCCCTAGCTCTTGTACTAGCCAGTATATATTTACTAATACATAGGCACCGACCTACAGAAGGCTACAGCCTTCTCTTTTATTTTAGGGACCACGTTTCATAAATTTTCACACTAGATCCATCAATACAAAACAATCAAACTACAATAGAACCATCAACTATTTCTGCATCATCAATCTCTGAATTAACCAACGACTGAATCATTGAAACCCTGTCATCAAAACACACTCACTAGAACATAGAGCAAAACCCAGAACTCTGCAACAACCACTAGAACCAACAACAAACTCAAATATCAAATCTCATAATGTATATGCTACTTGGTTGTGATGAACCAACGTGTATACTCTCCTTCACCAAAGGGAACCCGTGTACAGATCTGAAAATAATTACTTATACCTTCGCTGCAATTTTCAACTTCAGATATACCTAGAACATAAGATATAAAGGATAAGACATGCGTTAGTATTTAGATCTATTCATGATCATACCATATAATGATAATGCATTTTAGTCCTCATGATCTCAGTTCATCAACCTTCATTCACCACAAAGGTGCATCCTTAACAAAGCATCACATAACCTTAACCTGCATACTTGATCTCACCCTTCATTAGACATTCATCACTTGCACACTTGCACTTTGGCCTAATGATCTTCTTCTCCTTATATATTTTTAGGCCTCTCTCAATACCATGGTCCAAAACCACATAGGATTGATACCTTGGACCCAATACTTGGGGTCAACACCTTGGATCAAATACCATGGACCAATATCAGAATACCATGGTCTAAATACCACAAACCAAAACTTAGTTTTCCAACACATACGCACCTTTCCTTCCGTGAAAGTGTGTGTGTATGCTATACGCACCTTTTGGTCTATGAACCAACGTGTATGGGCATCTTGTTTAATGGGGAACCTGCGTATACCTCTCCTTCTTCATTATTTGAACCTAAACTGTGATCTGTCATCTGTGTGAGTTTCCATCACGGACAACACTTGTGTCATACCTATATCATACTGCCAACAATCTCCCCCTTTGGACTTGATGGAAACAACCACACCACGTCACTCTCCCCCTTTGACATCAAGGGCAAAGGGCGGACTAAAATATTCTCTCCCTTGATATAGATTTTCCTATCCATACTCCCCTGAGTACATGCTGAAATCTCTGATTGAGCTGCCCCTTTGTACATGCTAAGATGTTTCAATCCATTCATGCTCCCCCTGAGCACATTCTGAGTCTGCAAAAATATTTTTCAAAAGAATAACATGAAACTACAACTCAACTAAGTGAGTATGACCTTCCTATCACCAATGACTCATACAAACATCAATCTCTCAACCAAGTGGGGATACACCATTTTGACTCATCCACCCAACCAAGTGGGGATATACCAAATGTTTATACATGATCGAAATAGACATTATTACATCATCCTTTCCATGCAAAGTGGGATTATAAATTAGGTATTTTCATGAACTTTACATCAAATGATATACATGACTTTTATAACAATGACCAGTAATCTAAAAATGACCATGATAGCCATCAGCAACTATTATACACCATATATGATCTGCACCATAAGCATCTCTGACCAACATCTAGACTTGTAACTTGCAATACCATTCTCTTGGCCAATCAACAATAAGTAGCAAGATGTATCATAAGCATCATCACCAAAGATGTCTAACCATAATGCCAACAATGTATTATTCGAAGCATATGCTCCCCCTGAACCTGTGCCAACCAACATATACCATGACCGAATCCATATCCGACTTCATTTCCTGTTCTGCTACTTTTTCTTCAGAGCTCCATATACGCGACTCTGCAGCCTCCAACTCGCGTATATACGTGACCTTGTTTCATAATATCTGTGTGTACAAATTGGAATACTGAATGTTTACTCTTTCAGCTTCCCCTGGGTCTATTATGTCTGCTAAATAAGTTATGCCACATCTTTCTGACACTAATTTTGTCTTCTTCAATACTTGATATTGAGATGATGTGTGCTCCTTTTGCTTTGGTGTACAAATTGTTCTTATGCATTCCTTTACGATGTTGGAACCCTCAGCTTCACCACAGAATGAAAATGAATATTCATTTCAAAAAACTAGTCTTAGAATAAAATACAATCTTCTAATCAATTTTGCAAATAAATAGAAAAAGCGGACATCTATTTGTTGGAAATAATACAAGGGGGGGGGGGTTGTATTAGCAAACCAATAGCCTTTTCATTTCCATTATCAGATTCATATACGATACTTCACTTAAGGCAACCCACGTGTATATGCAACTGTGTTTAATGCAACTAGCATATATCAAGCAAACTTATGATTATGTTAATTCATCATATGTTGATCTTTAATGAGTGCATTCAAACATTATTAACGATATTAATAGTAAACAGGCGTAGTAAAACAAAACAGATCATCACACATAAGAAACACACATCAACAGCATGATATAAGATGGAAACACAATGCGGGAAAAAAACCACTTGCTGTTGTTTTCTTTAAGATAAGAAAAGCCTGTTTACAATCTTTTACTGGCGCAGACTCATACTAGTATGTAGGCACCCACCTGTAGAAGGCTACAACCTTCTCTTGTTCTCTAGCTTCTACTAGAAGGTAGCTACAACCCCTAGCTCTTGTACTAGCCAGTATATATTTACTAGTACATAGGCACCGGCCTACAGAAGGCTACAACCTTCTCTTTTATTTTAGGGACCACGTTTCATAAATTTTCACACTAGATCCATCAATACAAAACAATCAAACTGCAATAGAACCATCAACTATTTCTGCATCATCAATCTCTGAATTAACCAACGACTGAATCACTGAAACCCTGTCATCAAAACACACTCACCAGAACATAGAGCAGAACCCAGAACTCTGCAACAACCACTAGAACCAACAAAAAACTCAAATATCAAATCTCATAATGTATATGCTACTTGGTTGTGATGAACCAACGTGTATACGCTCCTTCAACAAAGGGAACCCGTGTACAGATCTGAAAATAATTACTTATACCTTCGCTGCAATTTTCAACTTCAGATATACCCAGAACATAAGATATAAAGGATAAGACATGCGTTAGTATTTAGATCTATTCATGATCATACCATATAATGATAATGCATTTTAGTCCTCATGATCTCGGTTCATCAACCTTCATTCACCACAGAGGTGCATCCCTAACAAAGCATCACATAACCTTAACCTGCATACTTGATCTCACCCTTCATTAGACATTCATCACTTGCACACTTGCACTTTGGCCTAATGATCATCTTCTCCTTATATATTTTTAGGCCTCTCTCAATACCATGGTCCAAAACCACATAGGATTGATACCTTGGACCCAATACCTGGGGTCAACACCTTGGATGAAATACCATGGACCAATATCAAAATACCATGGTCCAAATACCACGAACCAAAACTTAGTTTTCCAACATGTACGCACCTTTCCTTCCGTGAAAGTGTGTGTGTACGCTATACGCACCTTTTTGTCTACGAACCAACATGTATGGGCATCTTGTTTAATGGGGAAACTGTGTATACCTCTCTTTCTTCATTCTTTGAACCTAAACTGTGATCTGTCATCTGTGTGAGTTTCCATCAAGGACAACACTTGTGTCATACCTATATCATAATGCCAACAATATCCCCCTTTGGACTTGATGGAAACAACCACACCAAGTCACTCTCCCCCTTTGACATCAAGGGCAAAGGGCGGACCAAAATATTCTCTCCCTTGATATATGTTTTGCTATCCATACTCCCCTGAGTACATGCTAAAATCTCTGATTGAGCTGCCCCTTTGTACATGCTAAGATGTGTCAATCCATTCATGCTCCCCGTGAGCACATTCCGAGTCTGCAAAAATATTTTTCAAAAGAATAACATGACTCTACAACTCAACTAAGTGAGTATGACCTTCCTATCACCAATGAATCATACATACATAAATCTCTCAACCAAGTGGGGATACACCATTTTGACTCATCCACCCAACCAAGTGGGGATATACCAAATGTTTATACATGATCGAAATAAACATTATTACATCATCCTTTCCATGCAAAGTGGGGTTATAAATTATGTATTTTCATGACCTTTACATCAAATGATATACATGAATTTTATAACAATGACCAGTAATCTAAAAAAGACCATGATAGTCATCAACAACTATTATACACCATATATGATCTGCACCATAAGCATCTCTCATCAACATCTAGACTTGTAACTTGCAATACCATTCTCTTGGCCAATCAACAATAAGTAGCAAGATGTATCATAAGCATGATCACCAAAGACGTCTAACCATAATGCCAACAATGTATTATTTGAAGCATATGCTCCCCCTGAACCTATGCCAACCAACATATACCATGACCGAATCCATATCCGACTTCGTTTCCTATTCTGCTACTTTTTCTTTAGAGCTCCATATGCGCGACTCTGCAGCCTCCTTTTCACGTATATACGTGACCTTGTTTCATAATATCTGTGTATACAAATTGGAATACTGAATGTTTACACTTTAAGCTTCCCCTGGGTCTGCTATGTCTGCTAAATAAGTTATGCCACATCTTTCTGACACTAATTCTATCTTCTTCAATACTTGATATTGAGATGATATGTGCTCCTTTTGCTTTGGTGTACAAATTTTTCTTTTGCATTCCTTTACTTCATGTCCAAACTTGTTGCATGGATAACATCTTACATGTTTCATATTCCTTTTATTGCAATCATTAGCTTTGTGACCAAACATATTGAAAGCAAAAAAAATCCCTTAAAGTACCTAGAACGTGATGATATTTCTATGTGATGGTCTTGAACCATTCTACTTCTACATCTGGTTGCAACATGTTGAAGATTATGAAATTCATAATATTCAACATTACTTATCGGAGGAAATAATCATCTATCACTTCCACAATTAGGAGCAAAATATTTTCTTTGAATAATTTCTTTCCTTGGTTGTTGTTGGGGTTGACCACTTATCTCCTCGTTGAGCATTTTAGATTTTGCATTAGATTTCCTTGCCTCACCCTATGAGCTAGATTCACCTTCATCAATTTCATGAAAACCAAGACCAATTTTGATAGCACGGGATCTCTGACTACTAAGAATATCATCCAGAATCTTAGTACTATCTTGAAATTATAACATTTTATCCTTTTCCTCTAATTTACCTTTTAAGATATTTACCTCAACGTAATGTTGCTCTTCCTTTTCCAGGTATTGCTTCTTTATGCTTTCCTTAGCTTTTCTTCCTTCTTCCACTTATTGCCTTAACTTTAGCACTTCATGTTCTTGTCTCTAAGAGCTTCTTCATTCTGCTTCTTTGGTTCTTCAAGATCTTATTTTAGAGAGAGGATATTAGCTTCAATTCTCTCGATTGTAATGCTCTGATATTTTACTGCATCTTGTAGCTACTCCCTTACTCTGGTTACTGTCTCGAGCTTAACATTTAATTTGGTAAGTTCTTATTTTTCTACGTCATTATTTTCATATGCCATGAGAAGTTTAATTTCTTGATTATCTTCATCACTATTGGATGAGTCATTACTATTATAATGAGTATAATAACTTCTATTACTTTCTTCAAACATCTTTCCTTTGTTATGAGGGCATCTAGAAGTGTAATGACCAACTCTTCCAGAAGAAAAACATTTGAAAGGTAGCTTACCTTTGAACCTTCCAGATCCCCGTGGAAGATTCTTGACAAAATTTACCTCATATTATTCTTTTGAAATGTATCCTGATTCATTGAGTTTTTCTTTTCCCTTTGTTGATACTTTAAATGCAACTTCTCTCCTTTTTGATGGTCCTCATTTTCTCATTTCAAAAGCATTTTGGATTTCAGAGATCTGTGGTTTGTACTTTTTGAGTGTTTGATCGGAGAATCCACAGTAAGAGAATTTTTACACCAACGTTTCGAATCCCAAATGGGATCCATCATCAGGGTTAAGAGAAAGATGATAAAAAGAAGAGCAGGATGGAAGAAATAAATACTCATGAGGGAATGAATAATGAAGGAGCAGCACAAGTCGGCCAGAAATAATGAAACTTAATTTTAACATTTATTTTTAATTTTTATAAATTAATATCAATTAATTAATCTTTATAAAATATAATCATTATATAACCTAAAGATCTAAATTAATATATATTAAAACCTAATATATTAAAATAATATTATTTCTTAAATCCTAATATCTATTAACATTAATATAACCAATAACTATTAAAAACTTTTATAAAAACTTATTTATATATAACTTATATTTATGTATATTTTATATATATATATTAATATCTATATATAACTAAATTTTTATAAAACCTAAATTATAAGACTTAATTATATAAACTTAATATTATATAATCTAAATCTAATGAATAATTAGAATTAAATCTATACCCTAACCTCTACCCTAAAATCTAAATTTATATAAATATTAATATAACCTAAATTATAATTTAAAAATCTATATTAAAGACCAAACATAAAGAACTACAAAATGCCAAAAATATTAACCAAAAGAAAAAAAAAACTTATTTTTACAAAATTAAGCTAATATCTTAATAATATTTATATTAAAATGAAAAAATTTATATTAATAACTCTATTAACTTCTTAATGGCAAGTAAAAATATCAAAAGTGTTTTTATAATTCTGTAAGATTAGAAGCATAGCGTATAAATTTTTAATAATTAATTCTAATAATTTATATATTAATGATCAATAAGAAGAGAATTAATAAACTAAAGGGCTCTGAGGGAAAAATACTACTAGAGAAAAAGGACTTGACTAACATAATATAAAAAGGAAAGGGAGGGAAGAACCGACCTGATTGACAACTTACCTGGGGTTGGGTTGACGTTTCTTGATTTCACTGATCAGGGGAAGCCAACTTCCGCTAATCTCCAAACCGTTGTCTCTGTTCAGATTACAGGGATGCTTCAAGATTTCGAGGGCCTCTTTGATTTTTCGTTTCTGATGCTGTTCTTCTCTCGTGATAATTGATGCGTTTTCTAAGCAGATGTGGTGTTTAGTCTTCGAGGAGTGCTCTCCCAAGGCTGCTTAATTATTAATATTATATAAATTTAGATTTTAGGATAGAGGTTAGGTTTTATAGATTTAATTCTATTATATATATTAGTTTTACAGATATTAATTCATTTAGATTTAGATATATAAAATTATGATATATAAATTAAGTCTTATAAATTTAGGTTTTATAAAATATTAAGTTATATATAGATATTAAGTTATATATATAAATTATATATAAATATTAAGTTATATATAAATATAAGTTTTATAAATATTAAGTTATATAGTCATTAGGTTATATAAATATTAATGTTATATAGATATTAGGATTTATGATATTAATATTATTTTATATATTAGGTTTTATAAATATTAATATTAATTTAGATTTTAGGTTATATAAAGATTATGTTTTATAGATATTAATTAAATGATATTAATTTATAAAAATTAAAAATAAATGTTAAAATTAAGTTTCATTATTTATGGCCGACCTGTGGTGCTCCATTATTCATTCCCTCATGAGTATTTATTTCTTCCATCTTGCTCTTCTTTTTATCATCTTTCTCTTAACCTTGATGATGGATCCCATTTGGGATTCGAAACGTTGGTGTAAAAATTCTCTTACTGTGGATTCTCCGATCAAACACTCAAAAATTTCAAAAGCAGTTAAGATTCCATGAAGCTGCGTCATGGTGATATTCTATAGATCCTGCTTTTTTGCTATGGCAAACACTTTGGGTTCAAATTTAGTAGACAAGGATCTCAAAACCTTCTCAACTAAGACAACTTCCTTAATTTCTTCACCCAAATTCTTAATACAATTGACAATCTCATCTATACGGAGGAAGTAATTAGCTATACTTTCATCACTATGCATATTAAGAGTTTCATACTGAATTCTGAGAGTTTGAAGCTTTGCACATTTTACATGAGTGTCTCCTTCGTAGCTTAGAATGATTTTGTCCCATATTTCTTTGGTTGATTTGAGCTGCATGACCCTGACAAACTCTGATTTTGACAAACTTGCCAATAAAATAGTAACAACTTTGGCATTGATTTCATATTGCATTTTACTTTTCATATCTATAGGAATTGCTGATGGAAATGTATATCCTTCTTCCACAATTTCCCAAATATCCGTTTCAAGCGATTTTAGATAGGTTGTGGTTCTTATTTCAAGTAAACAAAATTGATCCCATCGAAGATTGGTGGTGTGATGGATACCTATCTTTCTTGGTTACTCATCCTGATGGATGTTTCTTTAAGCGATTAAGCTTCTTCTGAAGGACCTGCTTTGATACCAATTGTTGGAAATAATACTGAGAGGGGGGTGAATCAATATTAGCAAATCAATAACATTTTCATTTCCATTATCAGATTAATATATGCTACTTCAGTTAAGGCAACCCGCGTGTATACGCAACTGTGTTTAATGCAAATAGAGTATATCCAACAAACTTATGATTTAGTTAATTCTTCATATGTTTAGCTTTAATGAGTGCATCAAAACATTATTAACCAGACAAACAGTAAATAGGTGCAGTAAAGTAGAACAGATCATCACAGATAAGAAGCACATATGAACACCATGATATAAGGTGGAAACCCAATGCGGGACAAAAACCACGTGCTACTGTTTTCTTTAAGATAAGAAAAACCTATTTACAATCTTGTACTAGTGCAGACTCATACCAGTATGCATGCACCCACCTGCAGAAGGCTACATCCTTCTCTCGTTCTCTAGCTTCTACTAGAAGGGAGCTACAACCCCCTAGCTCTTGTACTAGCCAATATATATTTACTAGTACGTAGGCACTGGCCTACAAAAGGCTACAACCTTCTCTTTTCTTTCGAGGACCATGTTCATAAATTTTCAGACTGGATCCATCAATACAAAAAAATCACCACTGCAATACAACCATCAACTATATCTGCATCATCAGTCTCTAAAACACCCAACAACTGAATCACTGAAACCCTGTCATCAAAACACAGTCACCAGAACATAGAGCAGAACCCAAAACTCTGCAAAAACCACCAAAACCAACAACAACCTCAAATATCAAATCTCATAATGTATATTCTACTTAGCTATGACAAACCAGCGTGTATACACTCTTTCACCAAAGGGAGCACACATACAAATCTAAAAATAATTACTTATACCTTCGATGCAATTTTCAACTTTAGACATACCTAGAACATAAGATATAAAGGATAACACATTTGTCAATATTCAGATCTATTCATGATCATACCATATAATGATAATGCATTTTAGTCTTCATGATCCTGGTTCACCAACCTTCATTCACCACATAGGTGCATCCTTAACAAAGCATTACATACCCTTAACTTGCATACTCGATCTCACCCTTCATCAAATATTCATCCCTTGCACACTTGCAATTTGGCCTAATGATCTTCTTCTCCTTATATAGGTTTAGGCCTCTCTCAATACCATGTTCGAAAACCACATAGGATTGATACCTTGGACCCAATACCTAGGGTCAATACCTCAGATCAAATACCATGAACCAATACCAAAATACAATGGTCCAAATACCACAGACCAAAACATAGTTTTCCAACATGTACCCGCCTTTCCTTCTGTGAAAGTGTGTGTACGCTATACTCGCCTTTTGGTATGCGAACCCATGTGTACATGTGGCTTGGTCAATGGGGAACCTGTGTATAACTCTCTTTCTTCATTTCGTGAGCCTAAACTGTGATCTACCATCTGTGTGAATTGCCATCAAGGACAACACTTGTGTCATACCTCTATCATAATGCCTACACTATTCATGATAATCAATTTGTAGAACAAGATATATTCTTTCCATCTCTCAATAAACACAGTAGAAGCATATGCTTATTCTGGTTAACCACTCCAAGAACCAGATATATTATATCTTTAATTTCCAAACATACCAATAATAGATATTCATTCTGAGTCACAATATGGAAAGAAAAATGTGTTAGAAAATTATATATTACATAGAAATGAAACACATAAAATATTGTAGAATCATAAACATAGAAAACATATAAAACAAGGGAGATACAAATATACATGTCTCTCCCAATTTAATCTACATCCAAGGAGAAACAACTAGTCCTTCCTTTATATTATCCAACAAAATGAAGAGATACAGCCTACAAAAAATCTATTGTAATTTCCTCTTTTCTATCACATAATCTTCTCTTTCTTTCTCTCTCAGAATACACATATACATAGATGCAATACAATTCCCTCATATGTAGTGAGGGGATGCCTTCTAGGGAAAAAACACCTAAATTAAACATAAATTCTATCGTGATATCACTTGCCTAATGAACCTCTCATATTGACTATGAAATTACAATATTTTACAAGGAAATATTACATCTACTTTTAGCTTCAGGAATGCTACCCCAGAGTCACTGCCAAGGGAGGGCTCATAAAATCATCTTCACCCTCCATGGATGATGATCAAAAGAGAGATATTGGTCCAACATGATGATACCTCTCAATAAAGAAGATAATTAGGCTTCACACCCAACAAGATGCATATTTATTCCTAGTATGCAACATAACAAATTCACAAATGCAACATAACAGATTCATGAGATGGTGTCATAAATAAAAAATGTAAGCGCAAGAATACTTAAACATTGATACACGTATTTCTCCATTAGACTCTCACAGTGATATTTATATTAAATGAATCATGTGTAAACATTACACAGTAAAAATGGGAAATAAGGACCTTGAACATGGATTCTAGTTACGATAGGAGCTTAAGTACCTTACATACAAAGAAGAGCCCAAAGAGCGCTAGGCTTGTTAACCTTAAATTATAGGAGGTCAACTAACAGCTATGACTAGACACATAACGGGCAGGTTGCTGAATAAAAATAGTAAAACTAGTCTAGGAAATGTTAGAGTTTTCCCAATCTATCCACTATGGAAAGGCAGTCCAGGAAGGAAGGGAATGTGAAAATAAATTGACCTGGAAGTAACAGGGAACGATTTATTACTTGTTGTGCCATGAAAACTCCAATTGTCTCGCTAAAGAATAATGATGTGGGTATACCTGCAACGATAACCATAGAAAATGTTAGAATTAGGAAATAAGGAACAACTCCAAATGAATTAAGAGAAAAGAAATCACAACCCACTAAGAGTGATGAGAGGAGGTACTACTTATGTAGGGTTCACAGAGAAGAAATCCATATTGTCAACTGAACGTTCACATAAAAACCCAACACGAAATGTGTCAATGTTACCAAGTGTAGAAGATTATTTAATAAATGAACCAGAATTGTGGGGCAAACTTTACCTGTGACACAAATGGCTAGATGTTGGTCCTTAGAGTTCCATGCGAGCCTTGAGGAAACCATTTGTGTAATTGTGTGGAAACAATTTGAGAGAGATCAAAACCACACTGAACCAAAGGGGTTAAACTACTAACAAGAAATATAGAACTAAGAGTACTTTGGCGAATGAAATCAACATGAGGAACCTCCCTTGTTTTCAACTGAAATCATAGCACTAGTATTACTAGCAGGTGCATAAATTAAGGGAAAGATTAACAACCTTGTTTCCATATCAACCCCAAGTTGTGGCAAGCCCTGACGTAAACATAATCACTCTGATGCAACCATGGATGCTGTGGCACAACCATAGACACTCTAGAGCATAAGGGGCCAGAAAAGAGGCATATAGTGGGGGTTGTAGATGAAGCCACCAAGTAATGTTACAAAGACCTCGGCTCTAGGGACAGAGCAATAAGCCAAAAGAATGTTAGGTGAGTAGAGTAAATGGTTAGGTTTTGAAGTAAATGCCATACGTCATTGGTGGGGGAGGAGAGGTATGGACCATTGGAGTCCCATCACATCAGCCACAGTGAAGGCCATGTGACATCATACCTCATTCACAGGGCTAGGAGACATGTAACAACCAATTTGGAGGTGTGGTGACATTGGCGTAAAGTTGGAGCACTGAGTGAGAGGTCAACAAGGTTAGGATTTGATCATAGTGGTGTATGGAGTAACCTCATGCAAGGAATTACCCTTGATATGTGCATGTAACATTGGGAATAAGTGTTTTTATACGATTAATAACCTTCGTATAAGGGTAAAAATATAGGTTAGGACTGTGAATATATTTAAGAGTGTTTAGAGAGGGAAGCCTCATACGTAGAGAATTAAAACCCAACTTATATAGATAATGTTAAATCAATAATGAGGTTGGTTTGAGTGCTAAACTGAGGAAGCACACCTTTAAACATAGTCAACCCATTATAAATACCACCATATACATTATGTTAGACATAAACATATATTCATGCCATGTGTTAGGTAGGAAGTATATAAAAAAAAAAATACCCAAATAAAGGATGCATCATAAGAAGCGATGGAAATTTGCATTTAGGTATAATGGAGTGTTTTTTGTAGGACAGGTATTTGACACCTCATTAACCATTAGATAGAATCTTCAACATTACATAGAGTAACTTTATTAGAATAATAGTAAGTTAGATAACCATTAATAAACACTATTGTGCAATATTGTCATTAACTTTTTGATGTAACCTTGCATCATTTTTATGGTTCCTTTAAATTTATTAGTTAATCATGCACTTAATATTATAAAAATCACATCATGTAACGAATCAACATCATTAAACTGACACAATAAGCAATCACATCATTGAACATCGATATACCCTCGAAACCACGTAGGGTGAAAACATACAAACATTTAATTTTATTATTAAATACTCGTGAGGGTGTTTATCTCTCACTTAATGGACTGTAAGGGAGTCCATCCCTTAACCATTGTCCTAAAATGTTACTAGAAAATATCATTCAAATATAACATATTTAGCTAAAATATATTACTATCATCATGATATCATTTATCAAAAAATCTCAAAATTTCACATATTTTTGGCCTAGTTGTTCCTTTAATGGATTGTCCTACAGATTACCCTCAATTGCATGGACCATTAGTTATTTACCTTCCAACAAGTTAAGCATAACCTTTCCTTCCATTGTTGTCATCAAGATATGTTGATATCATGATTGCATAAAGTATTTATGAACCAATTCATAAATCTATACTAGTAATGCTTCACCATCTATTCATATACATTCATGAAATGCAAGCAAAATATTGCGCCATGATTCCTTTAACAACAATACACATGCGAGAATTATAAGTGTGGCTATAAAATAAATACCACATTAACTAATATTTCCTTTAAACACTCTTGTAAGACAAATCACTACAATTGTCCAGACATTCGTTTAAAGGAAACTAACACATTGGTTGTGATCTTAGTGCATGAGAATTACATAAATTTTATCAAGAGAGCTAGCCCTTTAGCTAGTTATTTTTGTACATGAAGATGCATAAAGAAAGCTAACACAACGAATGTTGTTCCCATGTGAATGCATACACTTTCCAAAATAATGCTTAACACAATAGAGCATGAAAACACATGTTCCTTTTCCAAGGAAATGTATCACAATAGAGAATACAAAAAAATGTTTTGTTACCAATAAAACTAATGCAATACAACATACCAACATTACACACATATATATTCGAAGGAAACCAAGAGAGTACTATGGCTTTTATGCATGTAAATTCATTTTATTTCCCAAATAATCTTTTTCAATGTAAGCTAACACAACATGCTATCTTTTCTTGCATACAAATGTGTATTCTTTTCTAAATGAAAGCTAGTACAAATCTTGCATGCATATACATGATATTATTCCAAAAGAAACTAACGTATTAGTTATTATAGCATAAACGTAATCACATGTTTTCTCTAAATAAATATAGCTATTAGTTTTATCCATGCGAATGTTATATTATATTTTATATATATATATATAGATATATATATTTTATATATTATTATATATTATATATAATATTTATAACATGACTATTATTTGTGTATGCAAGAGATTATTGTAATCGTCCTTTTTTAATGTATGCAACACATATCCCTTCTTTGCTCCTTGAGCTAGTTTAAGTTATATTAGCCCTAAAATTGTGCACAAATGTAAATTGTAATCGGAAAAATTCCAAAATTCATGGTTTGTACAGTTAGCAACCAATACCAAATGAAACACTACTCATCAAATAATACAGTGTCATGTGGAATTGAATGGTTACTCCACAAGGATTTAAACAGTCTTCCTTTAGGATTGTATGATATATTCATTGGCTTCAATTGGTTAAAAAATAGGGAGCTACCATAAATTATTTGGAGAAAAAAATGAGTTGTGTCAATCAAAATGGCCAACCCAATCTGATTAGCGGAAAACCAAAACCAATATTAGTACATAAAATCTTAGCTTTAGAGTTAAAAAGGAATGTAATGAAAGGATGCCAAGTATATCTGGTGCATGTGTAGGTAGATGAACAACTCATAGAAAAATGAAATTTTAGGGACTTTACTAGTTATAAGAGAGTTTCAATATGTTTTTATAGAGGAAATCCCCAAGTTACCTTTTTGTAGAGACAAAAATTTCTCTATCGATTTAATACTAGGTGCTACCCCCATGTCTAGAGCCCCTTATAGAATCAACATACCAAAATTACTAGAGTTAAAAATGTAGCTACAAGAATTGCTAGATAAGGGTTATATCAAACTGAGTGTGTTAGAATGGGGGGGGGGGGGGGTTGTACTATTTGTCAACAAAAAATATGGCACATTAAGAATGTGCATTCATTATCAACAATTTTACAAGTTAAATATCAAGAATAAATATGTGCTACCCCAAATTGATGACCTATTTGATCAAGTAAGGGGAGCAAATACCTTTTCAAAAATTTATTTAAGGAATGGTTATCATCAACTATGGAGAAAAGATGAAGAAATTCACATGACAAATTTTAGAACTGGATATGGACACTATGAGTTCGTAGTGTTACCTCTTGGTCTCACTAATGCACTAGCAATGTTCATGAGTCTAATGAATAGTGTACTTCACAAATATCTTGATAGATTTGTATTAGTTTTCATAGATGACATCCTAGTGTACTCTAAAAATGAAGAAGAGCACCAAGAACATCTCATATTAGTGTTAGACACATTAAACGAACATCAACTTTATGCAAAACTCAACAAATGTGAGTTCTATTAGAGAAGAATATAGTATATAGGTCATATTGTTTCCAAGGAAGGACTATATGTGGACCAGGAAAAGGTTAGGGTGATTATGAATTGGCCGACACCTAATGATGTGTTAGAAGTTCATTCATTTATCATCATTCCAAGATATTATCAAATATTTTTGGAAGGATTTTCAAAATTAGCTCATCATATAACCTCCTTGAAGAAAAAAAGAATAATATTTGAATGGACAACCAAATGTCAAGAATTTTTGACAAGTTAAAAGAACTATTAACAATAGCCCCTATACGAAAAATTACAGACCCAAATAAGGAATTTAGTGTCTGTTCTGATGCTTGTTTGGAAGGATGTGGGGGTGTGTTGATGCAAGAAAATGTAGTAATAGCGTATGAATCCATAAATATGAAAACCCATGAACATAATTATGTTGCATATGGTTTATAATTGGCAACACTGACACACACCCTAAAAATGTGCAAGCATTTTTTATTGGGAAATAAGTTCATTTTCACTAGTAGAACATGCTGAAATTAGTGACTAGGTGACTAAAAAAGCTAGTCACCTCAATTATTTCAAGTAAATTACTACTAAATTTGAGCAACTTTAAGTGACCGAACTAAAAATGAATAACTTAAACAACTAATTTAGTTTAGGGATAAAAGATATGACTACATAATAAGTGACCAAAACTAAAAGCAACTAACTAAAATGACTAATTTATTCCATGACTAAAATATATGACTAGATAATGAGAGACAAAATTAATAATGATTAACGTAAATGACTATTATAATCCAAGAATAAAAATATGACCAAATAATAAGTACAACAAGTATATCAATTAGTCATTTATGTTAGTAATTTTTAATTGTGTCACTCTAGAAATTGAAAATTGAAATTTTGATACTCAAGTGTTTAATTTCACTAGAGGAGTCTCTAAAACCACTTGGAGCATTAAAATTTAGAGACAAGGGGTCATTGTATCCATTTACAGTGTTAAAATTCTAAAGACCCTTTTGCCTCTAAATTTTAAAATGGATTCAGATATTCTTAACATCAGTGTGACCTTTTTTCGTTGTTGGTGCAAGGCTCTCCTTCACTAGTTCATCCAAGGAGGGCACGACCAGTGACAATTGAGATGAAGGACAAGAAAAAAAGCAAACTGGAGAAATTTGTAACTTCAGAAACTTCTAAAAAACCTAAGAAAGTCATAATATAGTGCATTTCTTTCTATGATCTATAGGATGAAAGGGAAACCAAACTCAAATCTAGACAACCCAAAGAAGAGTTTTCCATCCCCTCACAAATGGCCTTCAACCCTAGGATGGCTAAAAATAGAGGACCTGAACAGTGCACAATTGGAGCAAGGGTTAGGGCCTTTGAATTGCTATATGACTGCCCTATCAAATTATTAGCTTTTCTTTCTAAAAATCTGATAGGATCGAAATTAGAGGCATGGTGACCTTTCAATCTAACTTCCAAATGCGAGTGGATAAAATCCTTACGCTAGGCCAAATTTGTTGAAAACCACCTCCTCCAATGCATAATCCACCAACTTCTCCTCCTTCATGTGGTTCTGATAGTAAGAAACCAACATCTCATCTAAAAAAACATATTTGATGAGTAGTTTTGTGTCTTCAAAGGGTTTATCATGATGATGATTTCTGTACTTAAAAAATATACATCATGTGAATAAAAATATCATGCTTATCATTTAATCTTATTTCTCATTTTCATAAGGATATCAAAACCTAACATTCTATAGAGCTCATTCACTCTTCGTCAAAACTACACCTCGCTCTAGTCAAAAACCCGACACCCCTTTCTTTACGTACAATTTTTCCATGGGCCAATATAGTAACTCCATAATTATTTAATTCCTCTCCAATGGTAGAGATGTTGATGTCCTCTTTATAACTATAATTAATAATTAAACCAATCTAGATGCATCTTGACTTTGGATCTACCAAGCACCAAGATGAAGGAATCAAATATTTCATAAGGTGCACACATGAAAAATAAAAAAATTGGGAAAACAAAATAGATTGCAAATTCAACTACCTTTTTTTCTAAAAATATTAAGACATTTATGACATTGGATAACTTAAAAAAAAAATTAAAAATATTTATTATATTTGAATAATATTTTTTTTTACATTATGGTAAAAGAAGTTTTGGGGCCTTTTCGTTTGGAATCTCATTTTCCCAATCATCAAACAAATTTAAGAGGTTATATCCAATTAGGATTGGCGGGGTTATGGTCAAGGAAGATTTGTAAGCAAACCAGGTTGATAGCATTTGGGTAACAACATAATAGAGGGTATGGCCAAGGAGGATTGTTGGGGTTATGGCCAAGTAGGATTGCCAAAGTAGTTGGAGTTTTGAGTGATACATCAACTTTGAAACAAGAATATGAAGAGTTTAAAAGGAATATGGAAGATACCATATTGAGAAAAATGAAGTAGAGGTTTTGAAAATGGGACAAGTCATTGGATTTCTTCATTGTGCGAAAGTGGCATATTTTGCCAAAGAGAGGGATAAGATATATTACGAGAAAAGGCTCTTTCTTGGAAGTAATTCTTTGCCTCCCTTACAATCATAATTTTACTGTCCAATTTCTTGAGTGGTAATGGAAGATCCTGTTGATATTTCTTCTTGTCAAACCTGATAGAAGTTCTATTGAAAGATGGTTTTTAGAGGGGCACACTACTTGTCTTGTGACTAATCAAGTGCTAATCTGTAAAGATTTCAGACCGAATATCATACTCCGAAGGTTTATAGAAGAGTGGAAGGATAGAAATACAATGGTTACAACAATTTCATTGAATCCTTATATGGATTCTGATGAAGAGCAGACTATGTTGTATGCTCTTAATTAATTACTAAGGTTAAGAGAGGAGAAAGAAATGCACAAACAATGGATAGTAGCAAAAGGTTACATTTGTATTTTAGCTGGCCTTCTATGATAGAATAAGCCATTGATTAGGAACAAAAATATAGCATTACTTTGTAGCTTGATAAAGGACAACAATCATAATAAGATGAACATAATTGAGGTGGACCATGATATTGATTTTATTATTCATTCACTTACACATGATATTGGAAAGGGTATGAAAGTTGTCGAATTGCTTTTACAAGTTTCAAAGGATACGGGTGTGTGTGAATATATTGGCAAGGTACAAGGTTGTATCCTCCTCCTTGTTACAATGTTAAAAAGATATTTCAAATTAGGAAAATATGATGAAGCGACGAGATTTGGTTGGGGTAAATGAACAAGAGAGGTGATGTGAGCAACTCAAGAAGACTTGAGTCACATCTTCTCAGAACTTTATCAAGGTACGAGGTATGCACCACCTTAAGCAGAAAATGACAACAGAGTTGCCAACAAGGGAAGATAAAATGCCTAGGGTGAAGAAGGAAGAAATTTTGTTATGAAACCAGCTCAAGAAAAGATAGAAAAGATATATCAATGCCTTAGAATTCAGCCTCTTTGAGGGGGCAACCTCCTTTACATTACATAAATGAACAATTCTTGGATGATTCAAATGACAAAACCACCTTTATATATATAGGAGTCTAAGGAATCACAATATAATCTAGCTGACCTAACAATAATAATATAAAGCCACAAAAATAACAATAGAGGGATTTTGTGGGGCACAAGAATAACAATATGGGGGAAATAGGGGCACAACAATATTAATAAGGGGTATAACTACAATAGTAATGGGGTAATCACTAGTATTATAGGGACCCAACATGAACCTCTCCTTCAAAAAAGTGTTGTCCTCAACGCTTGAATAGTTATGGATACTTCTGCATAAAATTCTCATCCTCCCATGTGGAATCTTCAGCGGATAAGTTCTTCCAATTGATAAGATACTCTGAAATTGAATGATTTCGTAGCTATCGAGTTCTTCTTTCTGTGACTGCTTTTGGTTCCAATATAATTTTTCCTTCCTCGTCAAGTTCTGGCAATATTGTTTGAACTAGGAGCTTGTCTCCTATAACCTTCTTTAAACATGAAACATGGAAAACTGGGTGCAATCGAGAAGCTGCAGGAAGCTCCAATTTGTATGCCATAGTACCAATCTTTTGCAACACCTTGTATGGACCATAATACTTTGGTGTTAATTTATTATCCTTCTTAGCTTGCTTGAGGGACATTTGCTTATATGGTTGTAACCGTAGGAATATCCAATCACCTACGTCAAAACTTCTTTCACTGCGATGTTGATCTGCCTGTTGTTTCATTCTATTATGTGCCAACACGAGGTTATCCTTTAAGAGTTGGAGGACTTGTTGTTGATGTTTGATGTGATGTTCCACT
>APFE031327478.1:0-13203 GCA_000404065.3 Pinus taeda
CGTTGGCGCAGGCCGTGGACTATTTCCCTCTCTGAGGGTTTTAACCATGTCAAAATACTGGTGTATTGATCTGTGATCTGTTTGTGAGCGGTGTCCTTTTGGTATTCTGTCTGAGGAACTTACCCTGTACATTCCTACACATGCCCCTCTCCTTCAAAAAAGTGTTGTCCTCAACGCTTGAGTATTTTCATATGCTTCTGTATAAAATTCTCATCCTCCCATGTGGAATCTTCAACAGGTAAGTTCTTCCACTTAATGAGATACTCTAAAATTAATTGATTTTGTAATTATCAGGTTCTTGTTTCCATGACTACTTCAGGTTCAAATATGATTTTTCCTTCTTTGTCAAGTTTTGGAAACATTGTTTGAACTGGAAGTTTTTCACCGATAACCTTATTTAAGAATGAAACATGGAAAATTGGGTGTACTCAGGAAGATGCAAGAAGCTCCAATTTGTATGCCATAGTACCAATATTTTGCAACACCTTGTACGAAACATAGTACTTGGGTGATAATTTATTATCCTTCTTATCTTGCTTGAGGGCCATTTGTTTGTATGGTTGTAGCCATAAAAATACCCAATCGCCTACATCAAAACTTCTTTCACTACAATGTTGATTTGTCTGGTGTTTCATTCGATTCTATGCCAGAGAGAGGTTATCCTTTAAAAGTTAGAAAACTTGTTGTTGATTCTCAATGTGATCTTCCACTGCTTGAACCTTGGAATTTTCTCTTAAAGATGATGTGATGGATGGTCAATGATATCCATAAAGTTCCATAAATGGGGTCATTTTTGTTTTAGTATGGAAGGAAGTGTTATACCACCATTCGGCTAGAGGTAACCACTTGAAGCTTGTGTTTGTTTATTAGATACAAAGAAGCAAAGATATCATTTTGAACATTTGTTCACTATCTCAGTTTTCCTGTCAGATTGAAGATGATAAGATGAGCTATGAGCTAATTGAGTACCAAGACAAGAAAATAGTTTCGTCCAAAAATTTCCACTGAAAATGGGATCTCTATTACTTACAAGAATATTTGGGTTTCCATGTAGCTTTTGAAATTTTTCCATAAATGCAGTAGCAAATGTACTGGCTTTAAAACGATGAGATAATGCACAAAAGTGTGCATACTTGGTAAGTCTATCAAATACCACCATGATGACACTCTTTCCTTCAGACCTAGGTAAACCTATGATAAAATACATTGAGACCTCCTCCAAATGCTGACTTGGAATGGCTAAAGGATGTAACAGACCTTAGGTCTTTATTGTCTCAACTTTATTTTGTTGGCAAACCAAACATTTTTCCACAAACTTCTGAATATCATATTTAAGGCCATCCCAAAAAAAATCTTCCTTGACCTTATGGTAAGTTTATAAAAATCTTGAGTGCCCTCCTAATGGGGAGGTTTGCAATTCCAAAATAATATTTTGTTTGAGTTGGGAATTCTTACAAATATATAAGTGATCTTGGTACCATAATGAATCATTTTTCGAGCTAAATGTATCATATGTACTAGGATCTTGCTGCAACTTTTGAATTAGTGTCCAAACTTCGTCTTCATTCTTCCATTCATCCCTTGATTTGGTTATACAATCTAGTTGGATAATAGAAATGACACAAACCAATGGTTCCACATCCCCATCCTTTCTTGAGAGTGCATCTACAATAACATTTTTCTTCCCTTTTTGTAGATGATTTCAAAGTCATAACCCAACATATTTGTGACCCATTTTTGTTTCTCTTGTGAAGATAATATTTCTTCCAGAAATTATTTAAGACTATTATGATCTGTTTTTACCTTGAAATGTCTCCGCATTACGTAAGGTCGCCATTGCTTTAGTGCATGTAGTGTTGCTAACATTTCCTTCTCATAAATATGTTTTGTGTAAATACTTTCCTTTGATTGAATGACTATCAAAATCAATGAGCCTTCCTTCTTGCATTAAAACAACACCAATTCCATTTCCTGAGGCATCACATTCCACAGGAAAAAGGTTTTTGTGAAGTCTAGCGTAGCTAAGAGCGACACTCATCACATTGCCTCTTTAAGATGTTCAAAGGTCTTAATTTCTTCTAGAGTCCAAGAAAATTCACATTTCTTTAGTAATGTTGTTAGAGGTACCGCTATTCTCCCATAATTCTTAAGAAACTTGCGATAATACCCCATCAACCCAAGAAATCCTCGAAGATGCTTTATCATTGTGGGGATTTTCCATTCCTTATTAGCTTTAATTTTCTTAGGGTCTACCTTAACACCCTCATGAGATACAATATGACCCAGATATTCCACCTCCTATACTCCAAAGAAACCTTTGGAGGTTTTTGCATATAATTGTTTCTCCTCCAATAGTTTGAGAACCCTATCAACATGTTGAACATGATCCTTCCAAGACTTGTTGTATATTAGTATATCATCCAAAAATACTAACACAAATTTTCCAAGGAAGGGTTTTAAAATGGAATTCATCAAACCTTGAATTGTGGAAGGTTCATTGGTAAGGCCAAAAGGCATGACCAAAAATTCATAATGACCCTCACGAGTTCTAAATTTTGTTTCAAAATGCCTTCAATCTTCAATCTAATTTGATGATATCCTAAACGAAGATCCAAATTGGTGAAGTAAATTTCTCCATGTAATTCATCCAACAATTCATCAATGACAAGAATGGCAAATTTATCTTTAATAGTGAGCTTGTTGATCTCCCTATAATATGGACACATGCACCATGATCCATCCTTCTTGTGCACCAATACTACTAGAGAAGAGAAAGAATTTTGACTAGGTTGAATTATACCAGATTATAGCGTTTCTGCAATCATACATTCAATTTCACTCTTTTGGGCATAGGAATATCTATACGGCCTGATGTTTTGAGGAACACTTCCTGGAATCAAATGAATAGCATAATCATGATCATGAATAGGTGGGAGGTCTTTGGGAGTCTCAAATACCTTAGAATGATTTTCCAATACTTTTTGGAGATCTAGAGAAATAGATGATTTCGATGTTTGAACAACTAGTGAGCACAATTGTGCAATTACACCCTGTTTTTCTTTCTTTAGAATATTTGTCATGTCATTAGATATGATTACCTTTCTTGGTTTCCCTATGACACCCCTTAATTCAATTCCTTTCCTAATTCCCAAAAAAAATCAAGTTTTTTTTTTTTTTTTAATTAAAAGCTATCGTCCCCAAAGATTGTAACCATTGGACTCCTAGTACAACATCAACACCACCCATTGGAATGGAAAGCATTCAATTATTCAATACATATTCCCCCATGGTTATCTTGATATTATGGCACTTTCTAGAACAATTTATAGTTCCTCCATTTGCAACCATCACTTACACTATGTTGTTTCTAGAGCAATTTATAGTTCCGCCATTTGCAACCATCACTTACACTATGGTGTTTCTAGAGCAATTTATAGTTCCTCCATTTGAAACCATCACTTGACACTATGGTGTTGAATATAAGAAGTAATTCAATTCCTTGGATATCTTACAATGAATAAAATTATGGGTACTACCCGAATCAATCTGCACTATTACCTTGTTCTTCTTGATATGTCCTTCTATATTGAGAGTTTGAGGAGTGGTAATTCCTACCAATGCATTACAAGATATGGTCAAATTCATTTCTTCTTTATTTGTGGTTGGTTCCTGGTGTATATCCTCTTCTTTTAATGTTTCTTGTTCCTTTTCTTCCTCCTCTTCACAATCTATGTAAAATACTTTCTTCTCGACACACTTAAGACCTTTAGTGTATTTACTATCACGACTATAACAAATCCCTTTCTCTCTTTTTTCCTCAAATTGTTGTGGCATCAAACTTATAGGTTGTGGAAGGCTAGGAGCAAAAACACTTCCATATTTATAGTTGTGAGTGGGATACTTCCTTGTTGCCATAATTTTGCTTTCAACTTTTTTTCCACCCTAAATGCCTTCTACAATGAATTAGGTTCCGAAAGGCGAGCCTCATGTTGGATGTTATAATTTAAAGTCCATATGAAGACATCAATCATATGCTCCTCTGGAATATCATTTACCCTAATATTCAATTTTTGGAAGTCCCCAATGTGCTCTGCCATTGAACCCTTTTGTTTGAGATGTATGAATTGGCTAAAGGTGTTGCTCTTTGTATCCTCATAATGTGCTATCATTTCCTCCATAAAAATTGACCAAGTGACAAGTGGTTTACGAGGACAAAGCCATCAATACCATACAAATTTATTGAGTTCTAAATATAAAATTCAATGCATACCTTTTGTGTGTGTTGCACATTATGGAGATCAAAATATTTCCCCATTTGTAGTATCCATGTTACCGGATCCTTGCCATCAAAATTCCTCCTATCGATCTTTAGAATATGGTGGGTCTTCAATCCAAAGTGAGTCTCTAAAATCATGATTAACATTCCTTTTGTTCTCATCATGAGTTTCATCAAATATCTTTTCACCATTAGGAAGCATTTCTTGTAGGAACTTTGTCAAACCTTCCATCTTAGCTTTCATGTTTACTTTTAATCCGTCCTTCAAACCCTCCATGTCTAATTTTAATCCATCCTTGAAACCTTCCATGTTTGATTTTAAACCATTATACAAACCATCCATCTTATCTTCCATTTCATTTGTTATTACTCTTTGCAAGAGCGAAATTTGTTGCACTTGGTATCGTAATTTTGATATATCATGTTGTATTTCTTCCTCTTCTTCATGCACCATAGTAAAGCTTTTTGGTTGCTTACTATGCGTTTTCATTTTCTTGCTTTGAGTAATTTTGGAATCAAATAATGATATTTATGTTTCATTATTCCCCTTGAATCACTTCAAACTATTTTTTCAAACAAAAGTTATGCAAATTTTAAAAAAAATACACACCTTTTTCTTGTTTTGCGAGAGCTCGACATTGAATCTACTGTATCTCTATAATTTCAGATCTTCAAGGTCTGAAATTTTGTTTGTGGTATCTCTATGAGTCTTCTTTCCAACACCACAAGTCAAACTAATATTGGAGTTTTAAAGAAGGAGTTATGCCCAAACTCCCATGATGACTTGATTATAGACTAGTTCAGTAGAGTGAACATGTACGAAATGGCACGTGTCGTTGTTTCAACATTCAACTCTCAAAATGCTACATGATAAACTACATTTCATGAATTTTCATTAATCTTTTATGAAATTCAAATCTAATCCTTAGAGATAAATAAATGATGATTTCCCCCCTAGGTCACCTGTTTGAGACTGAATTTTGGGGCCTGCAAAAACCTTAACTTCCTCGGATCATATCTCCGAAAATATAGCGAGCCAATATCTAAAATTTGTACGTGATGTTCACCAAGATTTTGGCTCCACGTGGTCACAATTTTAGACTTAGAATCCTCATCAAAAAAAATTATAGTGAAAATACCAAGATGACCTGTTTGAAGAAGCGAAACCCTATAATCCAAAGCTTTGATTCCAAATGTTATGCCACCGGATTACAAAATATAAGAAAATATAGACCAACTACTTGGGAAATAGCCTCTTCGATGGGGAAACCTCATTTACATCGCATAAATGAACAATTATTGGATGATACAAATGATAAGCTTCCTTGGTATATGTAGGAGTTTAAGGGGTCACAATATAATTAGAGCCTACATAACAATAATAATGTAAGGGCAAGATCAGCTCATCAAAGACAAACTTTGGGAAAAAATATGGAATCCCATGATCTGGCCAAAAATATCTACATTCCTCTGGCTACTCTCCCACAATAGGATACTCACTTGGGACAATCTCCGAAAAAGAAAATTCGAAGGACCTTCTATATGCTTCAACTGTAAACTGGAGGAGGAAACAGCTGTACATCTTATGCAATTATGCCCTCTTAGCAGGCAGATGTGGGAGAAAGTCACCTTCCGCTGCCAAAAGGAAGGACGCGAGATAGGCAATTTAAATAATACTTTACGAAACTGGCCTCAGAACCCGTTTCAAAGCCGCATCCTAAACTCTCTATGGCAAATAATTCCTGGAATTGTTATGTGGAATCTCTGGAAAGAGAGAAACCGCAGAATCTTCAAAGACCATTCTAGGGATGTGCAACAAGTCTGGCAGACCATAGTCATGAACATACAGGAAACTCTATCAATCAAAAACTAGTCTCAGGAGGACTTCCCTTCCAACATCAAGGAACAGGCAATCTGGAACAATTGGCAAATTCATCTAAGCTCAACCAATTTCCCTGCAAGGAATAGCAATACACAGAAAGATATTCCCTCTCACTGGTCACCTCCACCTCCCAATTCCTTTCTGCTAAACTTCGATGGGGCTTCCAAGGGCAATCCGGGAGCTACAGGTTATGGGGGGGTCATCAGAGATCACACTGGACAGGTGCTTAAAGTCTTCTTTGGCTCCATTGGCTGGAATACCAACAACGTTGCAGAACTAGAAGGATTATTGCAAGGTCTCAACATTGCTCAAAAGGATAACTTCTTCCCCCTTATTGTGGAGGGAGACTCTCAAATCTTAATCAACATGGCTATTAAGATTCAACAAGGCACCGAGGCTCAGAAGATCAGCAGAAGCTGGAGGATGGTAGCAAGGTTGGAGCTTCTTCAGACCTGGATTAGGTTCAACAAAGCTGCAACATTCAATCACATCAGACGAGAAGGAAATAAATTAGCAGATTTCTTAGCTAACATAGGAGCAGAACGAGGAAAAAATCATTTGGAAGGATCCCTCCAAGGTATTGTACCAAGGAACGCATGGTGCACCTTTCAGGAAATCTCAAAAACAGATGTTCAGAGGCAGGTTCCAGACCACCCGGATGCGGGTGATATTGTTCGTCATGCAGAGTATTAATCCCCCACGCCCAAGCCACATGGCTTCACGCTTCCGCCAGGTGGGAGCCATGAGCTCTGCTTGCGTCTTGGGTGATAGTACAGGCCGGAGCATTAAAGGGTCTTTAAGGCAGGCAGGTTACCGAGGCTTTGCTACCAGAACCCTCATCATGGCGCCTCCTTATCTCTGTTCTGGCAAGCGTTCTGGTTATGATTCTAACCCTGCAACTGCCCAAGGAATTGCTCAGAGCTTGCCGGCAGATGGAATCCCCTTCCGCGTCGCCATTTCATGCCCTGTGGTTAGAATCGTGAGCGTCACTCAGGCGAATGTGCAGGATATCTGCGGCAGCTGCAGAATTGGGGGCAGGTATATTTCTGTAAATTCTTGTTGGTTTAGACGTGTCAAGCTTTCTTCTCCTCCCATGGCTCCTCGCGGTGGTTACAAGTCTCCTCGCAGGGGAGGGCACTCCAGCCAATCCAGTGGCACGAAACAGAATTCTCCGCCCAATCCGAGGAGGATTTCTCCACTAGCCTGCGCTCCGCCACCCTCTGGTGCCTCTACGCCTTCCGGAGATTTGGACAATGCTGTCCAAATAGCTTCTCTTAGCTATCGACGTCGGACCAACAAGCCTGTTATTCGCGCTCGCATCACAGTCATCTTCGAAGAGGAAGATGAGGTAGAGGATAGTAGCAACCAGGCTTCAGGGGAGAAAACGCCCACCTCTTCTGATACTTCGTCCAAAGCACAGGACACCTCCTACATCCCAGAGGTTCAGAGTCGCATGGAGGATGACAGCATAGACTTTCCCTCGGCCGAGCAGGCAGAAGCTGCCAAAGAGCTTCGCAGTCTCAAGCGCAAAGCTCTCATGGCCTCGGTCGAAGGCTCCAAGAAAACGCAGATGGACTCTACTGGCAGTGGCATGCGTATTGCTGAAGAAGAAGATTCGCTGGATTACAAACTCTACCTCAAACTTCCGCCTGGCTATGACCGAATTGAAGACGTTCCTGAAGGTGTCGAAATCTCCTGGGAGCCCGACCCAATTCAGGCTGCTGAGGAAAGGAAGCAACGAGCTTTAGCACGCGAGGCTGAAGCGAAAAAGGGCAGCAGCAAATGATCACAAGGCTCTCTGGGGCAAGCCGATTCTCAGGCAATTCGCCTCTTTTTTGCATTTTTCTGTTCAGTCCTAGTTCTCGTATGCGTTGCAGCGCTGTAAACTCGGTCTCTGTTCTATGGTTGATAGTCTGTCCAAGACTTATGTTTACGGTCCAGGTTGGACAACTCCAGTTCCATACCTCTCCTTTTGAAATTTTGTTCTTCTGGCTCTGTCAGGCAGCAATCTCTGATGTAATGACGATTTCTTGACAGAGAGCTGTTTCACGGCTCTCAGAGGTGTATACCTCTTGTACATAATTTTTCTCTTTTTAATTCAATAGTTCAGTCTTTACTTAGCAAAAAAAATAATAATGTAAGGGCACAAAAATAAAAATAGTGGGCTTCTATGGGGCACACCAATAAAAATATGGGGGATACATGGGCATAACAATAACAATAGGTGACTACACTAACAATAACAATAAGGGGGATACACTAGTATTATAGGGACCTAACATTTAGATTATCATATTGGAATTAAAATCATGGAGGTGGAGTGTGATGTAGCATATGTGTCATACACCTTGCCTTACCATGGAGAAATTTTGCACCATTATTTAGAACCTTATAATGCTCCAAATAAATTCTGCAATGCTACTCAAAACTTTGTAATTCTATGGAGAACCTTGTAGTGCTACATAGAAATTCTATATCACTACTAAAAACATTGAAATGCTCCAAATAATAATGCAAAAATGCTATAGGGAATATTTTAGTGGTTGTGTAGAAAATATTTCAAATACGATAAGGAATATTTTGGAAATTTTACAGGAAATTATTTCAAAATTTGTGCAAGGAATATTTAAATATGTTGAAGGGAATAATTTTGAGGAACAATTACAAAGAATAACTTGCTATTGGTTTCAAAAATGTATATATGGTAAACCATAAATGGTCTATGGTTTTACTATGCATTATAAATTGAGTGTGAAAATGGACAAAAGTGTGTGAGGGTAATTTCAGCTTATTGTAATGTTGCTAAATTTCTCCATAATTAAGCCATTGTTGAATAGTATTTTAGAGTGCACAAAATCCTTGTATTGTAGTTATTTGTAGTTGAATAACAAATTGAGTATCCTTCGTAGTGTAGGGTTTTTCTTTGGGAAGGGTTTTCCCTAGGATATTTTGCTATTACTTTTTTCTTTCTTTTTTATGTATGTAATTATTTAATTTGAATTTTCTACACATTATTCTCTCATTGATTAGAATAGGAAGAATTTTATATGCCTCATCTTCCTTTCATTTGGTATCATAACTCAATCACCTTGAATACAATTTGTTAACAAGGTATTTTGATCTAATCTTTGCTTGAGTGGGAGCTTGTGTATATGGAAGTCTTGTTGTAGGAAAATTACGAGCATATCTAGATTATAAATGGAGAACTGTAATGATACTAAATTTAAGTTGTGAGAGCTCAAAATGGAGTATCTTTGCATAGATAAATATCTATGGGTTGTTGTATTAGGAACCCAACTCATTAGTATGACAAATGATTAATCAGTGGTGTTGCAGAGAAATGAAAGAAACATTATTATGATATACTTGGTCAATTCTGTGTTACTGATTATTTTTTAATAAAATACTACAACATCTCTTTGGAAGAAATCGGGGGATGTCTAATTGGTTGAATCCATGGTTAATAAACTTTTCTATGGAGAAGGTTGATTTCCTTGAGAATAGTTTAAGTAGATTTTATAGCTGAGAAATTGAATGCATAAAAATGCTATTGTGACCCATTTGATCTCAGTTGGATTAGAAATGGATGATGATGATCATTGTATGAATCTTTCATGTTATTTACCAAATTCACGGGAAAAATTGGTAATTCCCATTAGAAGCATTATAACATTGGTTCTTGATGAGTTCATAGCTAATTATTGTTAGAGGAGGTGAGATGAAAATATTTTGAATCCACCAATGAGGCTTTGACCATATTTGGAAGATCAAAGGAATAGGGAAAGAAGAGAGAAACATATGGATACAATTCTCATGGGATACATAAGTCTCTAAGAAATCCAAGAAAAAATATTAGAGCTATAGAAATGTAAATTTTTTTAGAAAGGATTGCAAGGAACAAAAGAAGATTATGATGATGTAAAATACACCTTTTATGCAACTTTGACAACCCATGTCAGCTAGAGAGCAAGTTGATAGACTTTGGAGTTTCGTTCCATATGAATTATTGTTGGCACTAATCTTCAATGCATAAACAATATGATAGTTGGTTTCTATATCTTCATGACTACTCTCCTTGTATCGTAGTTGGACATGGTAGAGTCTTAATTAGATTCCTTGATGGAAAATTAAAGGGGATCAATGGAATTTTGGTATTTCATGTTTAGAAAAAACACTATTATTAGTAGGCACATTGAATGGTGTCAGTATGTAGGTTGTTTTATTTAAAAAAAAATTCAAGATGGTCCAAGGAGATATGGTACTTAATGAACATGTTCAATAGGAACCGTGTTCTAGCTTCATGCATGCACTAATGAGTGTAATTTTATTTTTAATTTCAACAATGGAGATATTTATAGAATCTACTTCTTCATAGTTAAACCTCTTGATTTAGAAAGCAAGCTACCTATAGAGAAGGCAATGCTATGGCACTAGGTATTGGACCATATAGGTAAGAATTGCCTATTTATCTGATCATTGTATATATAGAAAAAAAAAAAATCCAATTCTATTCTAGTTCTCATAAATCTTTTGGGTTGTTGGACTTAATTCCATTCTAGTTATCATAAATATTTTGCGTTGTTGAGTGTGTTGGGATATCGCAAGTGTGTGTTGTTAGATTGCGAGTGTACGTTCTCATTGATGTTAAATTCAAGAAGCATGATGAAGAGCATGTTTTTATTGATATCAAGTCAGGAAGCATGATGCAGAGCAGGTTTTCATTGATATCAAGTCAGGAAGCATGATAAAGAGCATGTTTCCATTGATTTCAATAGTGCTATTATTGTTGTCCTTAACATTATCTAGCTTGATGTCAAGGATGAAGTTGCATTCTGGGTAGCTTGTCTTTGAAGGCCATTCTTCTCTAATTCCATTGTCTAAAATAGAATCAAAGTTTCATGGTTGAATAACTTGTTTTGAGAGATTTCCAACATTATATGGAAATTCATCTAACTCCAAAGGATTGAGGAGGAAAACACATTTAAAGTGAGTTGGATCAAGAAAGGTTCTAGCCTGCTCAAATTTTTAGTATGGGAGATTGGATCCCAGGCCAATATGGACTAACCTAGTAGGCCAAGGGTTGGAATGAGCCTAGTTCGGTATGTGTGTAGTGTAGGACAATACTGAAATATGCTTACATACAGAATGGGAATAAATTAGCTTTGACGATGGTAGCTTATCTCTAAGAAGAGATGTGGTGGCTACATGCCTCTGAACTATGTTACAATGAGGGTCAGGGGCCTTTCTATTATTTAACAACAAGGGAAAACCATAAACAACCAAAACCCTAACCCAGGAGATGGAACACCAAGGGTTTTTGGGTCCTGTTGTGGTTAGTTGGGTAACCAAATTCTCGAGGTCGTAACTTGGTAATTTGATCTTTGTTTGCTGCGTACGATACTTTGTTGGAAATATCTCTCTAAGTACTACAGGATTTGTTGCAGGCCCCTACCGATGAGCCTGTTGTGGACCTCCAAAAAACATCATTTATGGGGTAAAAAAAGCTCCAGAAGTTCAGGACCTAAAAAACTGATAAAAATAGTAAATTCTGTTATAATCAAGGAAACATATGAAACCAACTGGAGGTATAGGTGGAATAGGTAGGTGGCCACCAATATCCACCTGGATCGGTCCTCCCCCCTTAGGAATCAATGGTCTCCATTGCGTACATATCCCCCATGTGGTGAGGAAATTTCTATTGAACCTAGTCCCTAGTGAACCACTTGCCCTAGTGAAGGAGTTGGCCTGCTTTGACAACTTGGTAAAGTTGGAACCTCTGTTGGTGAATGTTCTTGATTTGTGTGTCCATGATCTTGTTAGTTGTAGCTTGCTCGATGCAGATGGGTTTGAGCTCTTTTGGTGTCAATTACTCAGCAACATCGGATGTGTCCAACAACGGGGGAAAATATGTTTGCAGCAGGTCCATATTGAATATTGGGTGCATTCCAAGGAATGATGGAATGTTTCACTCAAAGGCATTGTCCCCTACATCCTTGATGATGGTGTATGACCCATATCATGTAAAACGAATTTTGCAGTGGGACCGAGTGAGGAACTCCTTCTATAAATGCTACGAAACTTTGTCGCCCACTTGGAACGTTTGTGGCACCCGATGCTAACCATGACACTATTTATACTTAGCATTGGCTCTATCCAGTATGTCATGGACCTGTTGGAGGATGTGTTGAATTCACTCAATGAAGTTGTTAGCCCTGTCAGCTTCATCTTGGACATGAGCTGAATCTGCATGAGTAGTTGCAAATGTTATGGCCACATCAATGGGTAGTGGCTGGAATCCCAATCCCACCTGAAAGGGGTTGTGGCCAGTCGAGCTATGGAGAGGTTTTGTTGTAACTATGTTGGAAATAGGGGAGGATTTCATCCCATGTGCGTGGATTATTCTATTTTTACATGCACATAATGTGCATGATCATCCTATTGACGACCTCTATTTGGCCATCAATTTGGGGGTGGAAGGTTGTAGACTTAGTTTGATTGATATCTAGCATCGACTAGAGGCTTGACCAAAAGGTATTCAGGAATCTATTATCGTAATCTGAGATAATGGACTATGGGATCCCAAAGTGTAACCACACTCGTTCAAAAAATATCTTAGTAGTGGCTTCTATTGTGATACTCTTCTTGTAGGCTGCCAGAATGGCCATCTTAGAGAATCTATTGATGACCACAAAAATAGAACCATTTCCATGCTTAGTAGAAGGAAGGCTCGACATGTAATCCATGGATATGGATTCCCAAGGCCGACTAGGAGTAGGCAGAGGAGTATATGGGCCTTGTCTCTTGATGGTTGGTTTGGCAATGGCGTAATCAGTGCAATATTTGATGTAATTCCCAACATCCTATCGAAGGTTCGACCAATAAAAATAATTTTGTAGAACTACCAATGTTTTCTCTACTCTAAAATGTTCAATGACTCGAATGTAGTGCGCCTCCTAAATCATCTTGGCATGCTCACTTGAAGGAACACAGAGGTGCCCCAGGTGGCATAACAATGCACCTTGGAGGTGAAAATCAAGAAATTTCT
>APFE031327480.1:1015-88300 GCA_000404065.3 Pinus taeda
TGGACCGAAAAACCATCGCATCCAAAACCATGGACCGAAAACCATAGGTAGGTTCACCCAACCTAATATAGGGTCCAAAAAAATTTTTCTCGGGGCACTGTCCCGGACCCCATAGAGTGGAGCTGCCCGTCCCCCTCAAACCCCACAGACAGGGGGGGTTGTTGCCCCCTCTGTGACCCCCCTGCTACGTAATCGGTGCAACGAAGGAGGGGCTCCGCCCCCCGTCTAATCCCCCGGTTCACTACGTAGGTTAGTCATGGAAAGAATATAACATAACCCAACATGCATGTCTTGGAATATCTTTGTACCTGGAACATATTTGTACGTAGAACATCTTTCCATGAGTAGCACACCGAAGCACATGTTGGCATGCCCTAAAATAGCATAGCACTCTCCTATCATGTGTTGGCATGCCCTGGAACACCTTGGCATAATATTGCATTGAAAAACATTAGAACTTGGCACACATTGGCACTTGGCATGTATTGGAACATATTATTAATGTGCCTAGCATGCCCCTTTTGAAAAATATAAAGTCCCGACTTATTAACCCTCTTATGTGTTCATTTCCTTTCATTTTCGCTTGGTTATTCATTTTGTTTCCTTGAAACTCCTTGACGCATATTGGCATACTCTGGCACCCTGCACATCCTAGGATGTCTTAGCACATGGCACTATTTGGCACATGTTAGCACACCCTGGAACTACCTAGCACACTATAGCACTTCTTGACATTCCCTGATATTCCCTAGCATGCCTTACCCCTTCTTAGCATAGCTTGTCACCCTCCTTGGCATGACATCCAACACTCATTAACACTCCCTGACACACCCTCATATTCATTCACTTCCATGCATTTTGACCTAGTGCTCCCTTGTGTTGTCCTAGGACTCTCTAACACTCCTCAGCATGCATTGACACTCTCTATCACAGCTTGGCACTCTTTGATATTCTCTGCCACTTCATAGCATGCATCACACTCCTTGGCGCACATTGGCATTAGGCATGTGTTGGCACTTGGCAAGTCTTAGAATGTTTGGCATGCGTTGAGATGTCTTGGTATGCTTTAGCATGGTTTAATATTAAAGTTATTTGAGATCAATTATTTGAAACTAGATGAGAAGAAACAGAGGAATCTTTGGCACTTAGAATGCATTGACACTTGGCACTTGGCACCTATTGGCACCTAGTGTTGGTGTGCCTAGCATGCCCCTCATGGAAAAGGTAAATTGATGACTTATTAACCCTATTATGTGCTCATTTCCTTATATTTTAACTTTTTCCTCCCTTTTGCTGCCTTGACAGTCCCTGGCATGCATTGTCACACCCTTTTACATCTTGGCATGCCTTAGCACTTGGCACATGTTAGCCTATTTGACATGTCTTCGTACTATTTGGCACATGTTAGCATGCCCTAGCATTCCCTAACACACCTTGGCAATCATGACCTCACAACTAGCATTACATTTTTCCATGACTTGGGAACCTTACATTCACTAGAACACCTTGGCACTCCCTAGTTTTCATGCCCTTTGTTATCCTCTATAATGTCCCAGGCTGATGAGGAGATCAACGGAGGTAACCACAAAACAAGCTTCTAGTTTGGTAGCTAGCCCTACCAAATCAGAGAGGGAACTCTCTATGAAATCATAGCCAAGAGATGACTTGAATGTAAATTATTTTAGGCTAGATAGCTAGGCTCAGATGGGTTTTGGAAAATCTAGGGTTTTGTTGCTGGACAAGAGAGAAAAACCAGGTAGCTAGGTCAGAGGATCAAAGGGTTACAATAGAAAAGATATAGAGCAGAAAGGTTGCATTACTTTTGGGATGGATCTTAGGGTTTGTCGGTGTAGTGTAGTGTTTAGAAGAATAAAAAGGTCTTAATGAGCATGAAATATGAAGTCATTAAGTAAGAAAGAAAGTAACACATAATGAGTTTTCCATCAAAACAAAGCTTTATGCAAAGAATATTTTTGTTTATAAACTGTAAGGAAAACAATTGAAGAATTGATGGATGGAAAAATAAGATGAATATATTTCATATAAAGCTATAATTGAGAAAAAATAACATCACAAACTTATTTCACATGAACTCCTAGATAATAGTTGCAAATTGTGTCCTTTGATTTCCAGAAAATGTCCAAGTACAAGCGACAATAGTTCTCTACTTTGAAATCCAACCCGTTCTATCACTGAGAAACTGATACATAAAGACCAAAACAACATCTCCCCATTCTCAGGGGTTGAATCGACCATGACTCTAGGAATTGTTTCATGAGGTGTTCTAACCAAACCCTAATGTCTAGGGAAGTTAAAAACAACTTCTACAATTAACTTTGACTCCAACGTATCTCATAAATGAGGTCAAATTTACATCAAAACATATTACAAAGACTAAGTAGTCGTTATTTACATTTACTTTTACCCCTCACATTCATCTACTTCACCCTTTTTACTATTACCAAAGTCAAACTAGGAATTACAAAAGATTACACAATGAAAATTTTACAGAAATCTCAAAATTTTCTAGGTGTGCGGGGAGCTTTTGGAGGCCATATTTGAGTGCCTTTCTGAAGTCCAAATCCAAATCTAAAGCCTTTTCTAGAAATTTGGGAGAGTATATATGTATTTAGAGTATTTTTTCACTCAAAATGACCCATTTTTGGCTGAGATATGGCCATTCTCCCAAGGTGTCTCTAGGTGCACAACAAAATGGAGGAAGAGGGGCAGAAAGTTGATTTTTGGACTCTTTTTTACACATTTCTAAAAAAATGAGCCCTAGACCAGGAAAGTGGGAAAATTGGTTTTGAGAGGGGTTCATAATATTTCCAAAAATTCCGAGTTTCCCTCGTTTGGAGCCTTGATAGAAAAGTGCAGCATGAGCTCGCTACGCTCCTAGACAGGAAATTGCCAAAAAATTGCAAGTCTGCACCAGTTTGCACCAAAACACAAAATTTTCTCCAAATCCTCCCAAGATTTGTCCTGATATGAATGATGAGGTATTTTATGCAATCATGGATGTATCAACGAGCAAATATAACTTACCCTTCTCCTCTTGGCTGATTAGGATTTCCTTGAGTTTTTCCTTCAACTACTTGATTTTGACCTTGGCAACCTGATTCCTTATGTAATAATGGATGTCCATTTTCTTTTCCAATTTGTTATCCATTTTGGCCTTTTCAACGAGCTTATCAAGGTGGAAATTGACATTTTCAAGTCAAAACTCCCTATCCTCATTTATTTCCATGGAAATCCTCTCCTCAAAGGTCAATTCTTCCATTGGTGGCTTTTGTTGTCTTTCCCTCTGAAGTGCCTTCCTAAGACCCATTATCCTTGGTCTCTTCCTTGCCACATGTCCTTCATGATTCTTAGTGTCCTTATGTTCCACCATTTCCTTGCCTTTCATCTCTTGTTTCTTGGCTTTGAATTTCTCTCTCCATGACTAGCTGTTTTTCCTTAAGTTGATTGTTTTCTTGCTCAAGGAATGAATGATGAATTTGGCCCTTTCCAAATTGTCCTTGATCTCCATGATCTGAGAATCCTTCTCTTTTATGACTTGTTGCAGGGTTTGATGCTCATCATGTGCCTCCAAGTCAACTAGGTCAAAGTTAAGCTGAATGGGCTCCTCATCATGCAAATAAGCCTCATGATGTGATGGTGATCCCTGTTCTGTTGATGTAGTAGGCTTGGCCCCTTCCTCAATTTGAGGAGCAAACACAAGACTTATTCCTCTCTGATATGTCTTGGTCACCTCAGGCCTAGGTGCCTTGGAAACCTCATCATGTTTTCTTGATGACCCACCTCCATGGGTTATACTGACGTGGCTTGGTGCCGGCTTGGTGAAGTGGTTATATGCGTTTTCAAGGCTGCCTAAATGAAGGTGTCTCATGCCATGTTCTTCTATTTCAACTGATGGAGTATTATAACCTTTGTCACGATATGGTGAAAGAGGTTGGGATAATGCACTTTGCTTTTCAATTGCACCCTTTCAGTCATTTTGGTTAGGCTCCTATACAAGTAGTTGGACAAATTTAGAGACTTGGCAGCTGCAAAGTGCATGAGTAGTCTTATGTGATATTGATATAGCCTAGAAAATCTTCCCTCACATGTGAAGTGTGGAGTATCAAAGAAGGTATGTTTTGATGATTATTTTAGTATATTTTCATTAGGACTTATAAGCCTTTTTGAATTAGAAACTTAGACAATAATAAAGAATTATAACGAAACATGTGAGATTAATAGAGAACGCTGATAATTGTCATTCCCATGTACAGGAGGGAGGAAAAACAGAAAGTGGCCATTCTAAAGGAAAATACAAAGATGAATTAACTATTGTCCCTTCGACGGGAGACCGCGTGCAAACCAGATCAAAATGGACCAACCTAGGAAAGGAAGCGGAGATACCAACTCGGCGCAAAAAAGAGAAGAAGTAACTCAGGATTAACGATTCTGCGAATCCCTCAGGATCTTAGATCCTGAGGGATTGTTGTTTTTATCTATTTCTGCATCTAGATATCTCCATCATCATCCTTATATATGGGATAGCGTTGTTTGCTAGAGGAGATGACTTTATGTAATTTCTTTTAAGAAAGATCAAGACTATGATCGTTATGTTCTGTTAAGACTTGAGTTACTGTAATTTTACTTCATGCATTAATACAGATTTGGTTACTCTTTTATCTTTGAGCCTGGATCAATCTTAAGCGGTGTACCCCTTGAGGCTAAGGGCCCGGCCCTGGAGGACACTTGCTCTTGTACCATTACGCGTGGTTTCTATGTGGTTTGTTTATCGACGTGATCTGGTAATCTATTGTGTTTTATAAAGTTTATGTTACATGCTCTGTTGTGTTTAACTCATTTAATGTTCTTGCCAACATAAGTGTTGTATTGACGCTGCATCATGTTACTAATCCTTTAAGTGTTGGTATAATATGGTTAATCTCTACAAGATATTGTCATTCCATTATAGAGTTTTATGTGATTGTGCCTTAACATTACAACATTTATCTTGGAAGTTCTGATTTCACATGATTATTGAATCCTTGAATGTTACTATTTTCGTCTTGAGATGCAATCGTCTGCTTTTACTTAGAGCGATAACAGAGTCAGATCAATCACATTGTGTTTATATGGTTTTTAGTGTTGTTCCATCTTGGATCCGTAGGTGATGTTGTTTCATAGTGTGTGTACATCTTTCAAAATGAAGGATTGATGTTTGGGTTGGTGTGATTGAATACATTTACAACTTGTTGAACTTAATTACTGCTCATGCTGTTCCATTTCTGAATTGTTGTTCCATTTCTGAATTGTTGTTCCATTTCTGAATTGCTGTTCCATTTCAATTGCTGTTCCATTTTAAGATTGCTGATTTGCTGTTTTCTTTACTTTCCGTTTCATTTCTTATTTATTAAGGATGATCTCAGGCTGTAGTGAGCATCGGCATCTGCTACCTGGCTCCCAGACCCCTGATCTGTTCTCATCAGTTATGAAAGGGATGGGTTATTGCTACCGAACCCTTGACTGATGTGCTGTTCTATTTCATTGCTATTTTCTTTACCTGCCGTTTCATTTCTTGTTTGTTAAGGACGATCTCAGGCTGTAGTGAGCATCAACATCTGCTACCTAGCTCCCAGACCCCTAATCTGTTCTCATCAGTTATGAAAGGGATTAGTTATTGCTACCGAACCCTTGACTAATGCATTGCTTTATATCCAAATGTGTGATTTAGCCTTTTGAAGTAGTAAAGTTGTAGACACGCATTAATTTACTTTTGTAGTTTTAAAACAGCTGTACTACGAGCATTACTTTGACAAATGCTAAGCCTCAGACTGAGACACTCTTTGAAATAGCAAAGTGTTCCCGGATTTACATATTAATGTGAGGTAACTAGAGGTGAAAGAGACCCTTTTTATAGCTCTACATTTTGGCACCGTTGCCGGGGAAAGAGTGTAGCCATTTGTTCTTTTTTCAAGGTAGTGTACGAACCTGCTAGGGAAGAATTGGGTTTTGAAAATGGAAGGTAAGAACCTATGTACGGAGCATGTAAAATCCCTGCTCCTTTGTCTGCTTTCCTGCAGATTTGCGGCTATCTACTTAAGAAGGATTTAGTAGTTAAATTGAGTGCATGACTAAGCAGAAAAAGCCAGAGAAAAATTCCAAACCTTTACCAAAGCCAGAAAAAGCTAAGGGGCCGGTGACCCTTGGTCAATCAACCTTCATAGACGAAATCTATAAGAAAGCTGAATCTCAGCCTTCAGTAGGACCCAGGAAAGTTATTTCCAAACAACCTACTAGCTCCCTTCAGGCCACAGGTTCACCATCTGTAGCCTTTGCTGAGGTGCATAGTCAAACTGACGAACAAGACTTTCAGGAAATTGAAAATTCTATTCCAGAACTATTGCAGGAAGGGAATTTCAGTAATCTTTGTGAAGGTGAAGGGGAAACAGGGGAGATTGAGGAACTGAGATCTCCTCTCAGGATAACTCAGCCATTGAGTAGCCCAAACAAAGGGAGTGCGGCAAAAATTAGTATTGAAGGGACCCAATCCCCTCAGACAAAAATCCCAGATAGAGGAAGTGTTATTAAAACTGTTCCTGTCAAAGCCATTGCCTCTCAACCTAGTAATACCATCCTAGATATTCCGAAAGGTTATTGGCATATATTTGACCCAATGGCTCAAAATCTGCCAAACACACAAACCTCTACATTACAATACCCCATAGTGGATTCCGCAGCAAATGACCCCATGAAAGCAATCCCCCTTCAACATATCCCTACATTTCACGGGCTTACATCAGAGGACTGGATGCATTTTTATTTGAATTTGATGTACTGTGCAGGGGATATGATTACACCACTGACCCCCAGAAACTAAAACTGTTTCCCTCTACCTTGAAAGGGGCCGCTTTAAGATGGTTTATGGGATTAGGTGGTGGAGTTATAAATAACTAGGAACAAATGAAATAATCTTTTTTAAAAAAATATCAAGACTATTGCAGATCTAGAGAACTAAAAGATGAAATATTCCAGATGATAGCTAGACCAAACAAAACATTAGAAGCGTATGTGGAACGTTTCCAGTATAATCTACAAAGATCTCCCTATGCATCACTGCCTTTGCCTGATAACGTGTTGAAAACAACATTAATAAGGGGCATGAAAGAGCAATGGATTGAAACATTAAACATTATGGGGAAAGGGGATATTTATCAGGAAAGTTTTGCTGACACAATTGATTTATGCATCAGGAGTTTGAGAGGCAGTACACGAATCAAACCAGAAGAACATGATCGGTTTGCAAGAGAAAATAAAATCCCATTAGAAGGAGTAACGCGTGTGGAAATTGGAAATTTATTTGAAAATTTTAAAACTGATATTCTAGGAACACTGACTACACAATTGGACGTTTTGCAGGCCAAGCAAAAGCAAATGGAGGCAGAAGAGAATTTGGCAATCTTCTACCCCAGATGCAGGAAGAAGCATAGCCATAAGGAGTGTCCACTAGATACAGTCCAAACATGCACCATCTGTACAAGGGATCACTCTACAGAAAGTTGTCCCTCATTACCTGGACTGAAAGCAGTATATAAGGAGGCAGAAGAAGAACCAGAAGTAGTATATTTGCTCAACCAGCGCCGTCAGTGGTAGCCGCGAAAAATTGGTATGTTTTCAGACCCAGCTTCTCCTTTTTAGTATCTGCAGTATAATACTCAACAGTATAATACATGGCAAAGTCAGTTTCAACCTCCATTTCCAAACTGGTCACCACAGTCATATCCTTCTGCGAACCCATGGCTAAATCAGACAAGCCAATCTAGTTGGTCGAATCCTCCTTATCCCCCACCATACTGGCAAAGCAACCCATACCCACCACAATGGACTCCCCCTACTTCACAAATCTCAGCTTGGCAGAATAACTGGCAGAGACCAACACAGTAGCCAGTAAGAAATATTCTTCTCCCTCAACCTACACTGCTAGCTTTACAGCAAAATCCCCAGTCTAATCTGAGACCTCAACTCCCAGCCCAGCCCAATCCCAATCCAAATAACAGACCAGTCCAAGCTCTCCAAATCCTAGAAACACCAGAAGAAGGTCCCGATCTAAGGGAGTGTAATGATCTTCAGCTAAGATCTGGGCGTATTATTCAAACTGAGGGAAATAAAACAGTTCAGGTTGAAGATCAGTTACCTAGAGAACATCTGTCACAAGAGGAGGATGTGAATAGACAACAAACTCATAATCAAGAAACCACATCCTCTCCCCTTTCCCAGAACGATTAGTCATACCTTGACCTATACAAAAACCTAATTTTGACATTCTAGGAGAATTGCAAAATTTGTACATAAAAATTCCATTCCTCCTAGCCATTCAAGACATCCCGATATACGCAAAAACTTTTAAAGAATTGTGCATAAAAAGACCAAGGAGGAATATAATAAATAATCCAAGATTTCAAGTAGTCAACACTTTATCTGACCTATTATCAGGAAAGGAAACACCCATTAAGTATGAAGACCCAGGAAACCCAATAGTAACTGTTCAAATTTATGGTCAAACCCTGCCTAATGCCTTAGTTGATCTTGGAGCTGTAATCAATATATTGACAATCGCTACTTGCCAAAAGCTAGGCATTACATCTGCAGAACCCACCTCCACTTTGTTAGAATTGCCTGACCGATCTGTGGTTAGGCCGGAAGGCATACTACATGATGTCATGGTCTCGGTTGACTCTTGGGAATATCCAACCGATTTTCTAATAACCAATCCTAAAACCCGACTTGATGGAAATCCATTGATCTTAGGAATACCTTGGCTCGCTACTGCTGATGCCTATATTAGCTGCCGGTAAGGGAACATGATCATAACCAAGGGGGCAGATATCTAAAATTTAGTACTATATCCCCCAGCGCAGCCAAGCATCATAATAGTTAAAACTAATAGGCACCCTGTATCATATCTTACTGATAACATTAGATCTCCATTAACTATACGAGAAGCACTTGAGTTCAAAGACCAAATAGAAGATGATGCCATCAGTAATTTCATTAGTGAAACTGAACTCACATCTCATACCCAGTGTCATATGATAAAAGTAGCATTCAATAACGAATTAGAAGAGGAACCTCTGAAAGATACACATGATCACACAATCCCTGTCACTTTTGTTGCACATAGTAAAATTGTGGAAATTGATCCTGGAAAAACCTTAAACATTAACGCCAACCTCACACCCGAACAAGAAACAAAGTTCATCCATATGTTAAGAAAATATAAAGAAGCATTTGCATGGGATTATCTTGATATGAAAGGAATTGACCCCCAATTATGTACACACCACATTTACATAGAAAATGATGCAAGACCTGTTAGGCAACCTCAGAGAAGACTAAATCCTCATCTAAAAGAGGTAGTAAAAGCCGAGCTTCAAAAACTTTTAGATGTTAACTTCATCTACCCTATCTCTGATAGTAAATGGGTCTCCCCGCTTGTGGTGGTACCGAAAAAGAATGGGAAATGGAGAATTTGCGTGGACTACAGGGAGCTAAATAAAGCAACACAAAAAGATCATTTTCCTCTTCCATTCATCGACCAAGTATTAGACACTTTGGCGGGGAAGAAATTCTTTTCTTTCCTCGATGGCTTCAGTGGGTATAACCAAATACAGATTGCCCCTCAAGATTAGGACAAAACTACTTTTACTTGTCCTTGGGGAACATTCGCCTACCGAGTTTTACCTTTTGGCTTTAATGCCCCTGCCACATTCCAAAGGGATATCCTTAGCATTTTTGCAGACCTAATAAATGAAGGACTGGAAGTATATATGGACGAATTTACTCCATACAGAGATGAGTTTGATCCAGCACTGGATACACTAGAAAAAGTCGTACAACGTTTCATTGCTACCAGGCTTTGTTTAAGCCATGAAAAATGTTATATGATGATGACAGAAGGACTTATTTTAGGACACTATATTTCAGCAGCTGGCATTCAGGTAGATCCAGCCAAATCCAAATACTTTTGCTTATTCCTACTCCTACTACTCAAACAGAGGTACGTAGCTTTCTTGGATTCTCTGGTCACCACAGAAGGTTTATAGAACATTATTCATGTATTGTTGCACCCTTGTATGCACTAACTGGTAACATTGATTTTCTTTGGACAGAGAAATGTGAACGTGCCTTCAAGGATCTGAAGAAGCTCGTATCTATAGCCCCAGTTCTTCGAGGACCAAATTGGGATTTTCCATTCCAGATATCATCTGATGCCTCAGACACAACCATTGGAGCGGTCCTTGGAGAAGAGGAGGATAGAAAACCATATGCAATTTATTACATTAGAAAAAATCTATCCCCTGCTGAATTAAACTATACTGTCACTGAAAAAGAATTTCTAGCTGTTAATAAATTTAGACATTACATTACTGGATATCCTGTTATCTTGTACGTAGATCATCCTGCTATAAAATATTTAGCAAGAAAGCTTATCACAAATGGCAGAATAACTAGATGGCTAATTTTATTGCAGGAATTTGATATTACAATCAAGGATCGACCCGGGAAAGAAAACCGGGTAGCTGATTTCCTCTCAAGAATGCCAAATCCAGTTGATGCAGCAGCAGTTGAAGATCAATTTCCAGATGAGCATCTCTTTATTGTTGATGTTCAAACACCCTGGTATGCTGACATTGCCAATTACCTAGCAGTAGGTAAGTTACCAAAGCATCTAACCCGTAATGAGCGAATACAGATTGTTCAGCGAAGTACTAGATTTTCCTGGATTGGGGGCTATTTGTTTCACACAGGGACAGACATGCAAATTAGGAGATGCGTTCGACAGGACAAAATTTTTGACATATTGAAAGCCTGCCATGACCAACCATGTGGTGGACATTTTGATGATCGTAGGACTGCACATAAAGTACTACACACAGGGTATTATTGGCCCACAATTTTCAAGGATGCAAAGAAATTTGTCGAAGCATGTGACAGTTGCCAAAGAGCGAGATTCCATAGTCATTCAGATGAGATGCCTTTGAAACCACAACTAGTCATCAAACCATTTGAGCGATGGGCTCTTGATTTGGTGGGACCAATCAACCCACCATCAAACCAGAAAACATACATTTTGGTGGCAACTGAATATGTCACCAAGTGGGTTGAAGTAGAGGCATTGCCGAGAGCTACAGAAGAATCTGTTATACAATTCCTGCTCCATCTATTTGTACGCTATGGCCTCCCAAGAGAGATAATTATAGATGGTGGACCACAGTTTGCTGGGAATAGAATAGCTGCAACACTCAACAACTATCATGTCCAGCGTAAAATTACTACTCCATATCACCCACAGGCAAATGGGCAAGTATAAAGCAACAATAAAATAATAGAAACAATTTTAACAAAAACATTTCCATCACATAGACGCGATTGGGCTGCCAGGCTACCTGAAGCATTGTGGGCTTATAGAACAACATGGAGAAGCACCACTGGTTACTCGCCTTATCAGCTAATGTTCGGAAAACAACCTATTTTTCCTATAGAATTTGAAATCTAGACATTACGAACAACACAAGAAGTTGGTTTAGACCTAACTGAGGCACAGACTAATCGACTACAACAGATCAATGAGCTGGATGAAATTAGGATCTCTGCACTTCAACACACTGCCCTGATACAACAATAGAGAGCTAAATGGCATGATGCTCTCATTAAAATTAAAGTCTTCCACGAAGGAGACTGAGCTCTTTTATACGACTCCAGGTTTTAGGACTTCCCCGGGAAACTCCAGACTCGTTGGCTGGGACCATATGAAATCCACAAAGTACATGAAAATGGTACCCTTACCCTGATTACTATTGATGGTTCTGGATATACCTTTAAGGAAAATGGCCATCGAGTCCGTCTCTATCGCAAACCACTTACTCGGGAGTCCTTCTGCCAACAGCTATGCCAAGATTTAGATATAGAGATCTTAGGAGAGGAAGACAAGTCTTCCTCGCCTGTAATTCACTAAGAAATTTACTTTTCTTTACAATCTGTACATAACTTCTTGAATTATTTTTGTACATATCTTTGCAACTAGTTTTGTTACTTCTGCTGTTCTTTTTTCCAAAAGGAACATCACTTTGTGTTTTTGTTGTTCCTTTTCTAAAAGGAACAAAAAATTTTGTTTCTGCTGTTCCTTTTCCAAAAGGAACGACCTTTTATGTTTCTGCTGTTCCTTTTCCAAAAGGGACAACACTTTGGTTTTCTGTTGTTCCTTTTCCAAAAGGAACAACACTTTGTGTTTCTGATGTTCCTTTTCCAAAAAGGGACATCACTTTGGTTTTCTGCTGTTCCTTTTCCAAAAGGAACAACACTTTGTGTTTTTTTTGTTCATTTTCCAAAAGGAACAACACTTTGGTTTTCTGTTGTTCCTTTTCCAAAAGGAACAACACTTTGTGTTTCTGTAGTTCCTTTTCCAAAAGGAACAACACTTTGGTTTTCTGTTGTTCCTTTTCGAAAAGGAACAACACTTTGTGTTTCTGTTGTCCCTGTTCCAAAAGGAACAACACTTTCTGTTTCTGCTGTTCCTTTTCCAAAAAGGGACAACACTTTGGTTTTCTATTGTTCCTTTTCCAAAAGGAACAACACTTTGTGTTTTTTCTGTTCCTTTTCCAAAAGGAACAACACTTTGTGTTTTTGCTGTTCCTTTTCCAAAAGGAACAACACTTTGGTTTTCTGCTGTTATTTTTCCAAAAGGAACAACACTTTGTGTTTCTATTGTTCCTTTTCCAAAAGGAATAACACTTTGTGTTTCTGTTGTTCCTTTTCCAAAAGGGACAGCGCTTTTGCTTTCTGTTGTTCCTTTTCCAAAGGAACGACACTTGTGTGTTTTTGTTGTTCCTTTTCCGAAAGGAAGAACACTTTTGATTTTTACTGTTCCTTTTCCAAAAGGGGCAGCACTTTTTGCTTTCTGCTGTTCCTTTTCCAAAGGAACGACACTTGAGTGTTTTTGCTGTTCCTTTTACAAAGGAACAAAACTGTTAATTGCTGCTCTTCCTTTTTCAAAGGAATGACAGTTGTTTGTTTTTGTTGTTCCTTTTCTAAAGGAACAACACTTTTGTTTTTGTTGTACCTTTCTTTAAAAGGGAAAACACTGTTGATTTCTGCTGTTCCTTTCTCCGAAGGGACAACATTTCTGAACTGTTGTTGTGCCCTTCCTCGAAAGGAACACCACTTGTATGATTTTGCTCTCCTTGTGAAACAAATTGTTTCGTTTGCTATTCTAAATTGAGGATGCTTATTGCTAATGTTATTTCAAGTCTTTTCGAACACAGCTATGCACTTATGTAATGGGAACAAAAACACAGCATACGGAAATCAGTCAATCATAAATCGCTATCTTTATAAGAAACTGCCTTGAATTGGTGAAAGGACACAAGGAAGGACATGCTTATTCATCATCTTTTGCTGCCATTGCTCTACTAATTCTGTTTTGATTGGTTATCTGTATCATGATGGTCCTTTTTTAATCCTCTTTGATTATCATTCAGCAATAAGAGCAAAGGATCTATACCTTTCTATTGGGATATTAAGACTTCTTCCACCATTCCTACTCTTAAGGAGTGTTGAACCACCCTTTGTGTATAAACAGGAAAGGCTCTTTATCAAAAACAAGAAAAAAAGAAGCAGAACATGGTTTCTAAATTGTCAAATTGCAGGATAGGAAGTCTTATTATGAGATGGCCTACCATGATCATCAGGACAGAAACGAAGTGGCATTTCCACTATGGCCACCACACCAGGGAAATGGTCCAAAAGGTATATCAAACAAACAACCCTTGGAATAGGAGGTCTCATCACGAGCTGACCTGCCCACTATTCGCTCCTTCCTCGTGAATGGCATTATGACTAAGTAGTCACCAAGCCAGCATAATGGCCTACATTTAGACATTGCACAACGTTTCCTAGAATACACAAAGGACTATGGTTCCAGGGGTGAAACAAACAACTCTGCCAAGGTTATGGACACCTGTCGGTAGCAGAGCACTATTAATGGTATTGAAGTCGCATTGTTACACCAATAGGTAAGAAGATTGCATCCTTTTGTTTCTTATGTCGTGGTAATTAATTATATGATATTACCCAACCATATAACGCATGACTATATATTATCACCAATCATTACAGAACCAGTGACAATGACCGCATGAGACTCTCTATTTACGGCAAATGTCTTATCCCCGAACTTCCATCAAATCACCGCAGTCTCTTGCGTATTAAAGTGACGTAACTTTATACCTCGATTTTAGTAATAGGTTGTTTTTGTAAGCATGACATATTGCCATACGTTGTTCCTTAAAGACCTTGCGGCAGAATAGGTGGTGCTCCTTTATTTGACGGCTGGGACAGCCTATCACATTGCGGGGGGGAGGGTAACCTCATCATTCCCCAGAGCATGTGTCAGCCCGTCATTTGAGATATTGTGTACTCGGGCACAACACGGCTCAACGATATTATCTTTTTCTATTTTTGTTTTCTTCTGCATGAGTTGCTGTTTGAAGCCATTTCCACTGCATGCGCCGTAGCATTAGAATATGAACGAGTGATACGCCATCAGCTTCTCTATGTTTCAACAAACAGCTGTCGTTCCTTTGAGAATTCGCAGTGAAACTATGGGAGGAAGGTTAGTTCGAAGAGAACCAAAAGTGTTAACTATCTCAGCTGCAGCCCAGAAAATCCTGAAAAAAGTAGGATGGCTGACCTATCTCAACCACCTAAAGGAGTCCAATGAAACAATAACGATTAAATTTTTACAGAATTTGCAAGAAGACTACTCCACAGTAAGAGGAAGACGAATAGCAGTCACCGATGACATAATAGTAGAAGTCTCGGGACTGCCAATCACTAGACCGGTATGGACAATAAAGAAGGAAAGGCTGCAGAAGATTTTAGAAATCTTTCAGGATGAGGGCCAGAGCTTGACAATTCGAGGAAAGGGGGTGCTGCCAGCAACGCTAGGAGAGCCGTGGGCAGAATTAGAAAAAATCATCCAAAGCTACATCACCTGTGAAGGAAGAAAAGACATGGTAAGACCACGACATCTTAAACTCCTAGCTGTTTTAAAACAAAAATATTCTTTGAATTTACCTGCATTGTTGAATTCACTACTTCATGACGCTGCACGAAGCATGAAAAGAGCACAACACGTAGAATCAGTCGTCAACCACCACAGATTAATTCGGTTGATAGTTAATTACCATCGTCAATGGAGGGTTGGCCACACTAGAACGTCCGGAAAAATGAAAACAAGTCACTAGCACACCCCAATGTTTAGAAAAACGGAAGCAGGACACTTGCACACTGGAGCAACCTGAAAAACGAAAGAAATCTGAAAAACGGAAACATGTCACCAGCACAACCGAACAACTAGAAAAACACAGAAAATCAGCCCATCTCGCATGGCTACGAGGGGGGCTGGAGAAGCCCCAGGAAGGCATGAGTCAGACAATAGAAATCGAAGATGAGCAAATCCCAAGCGAGGATAAGGAAGCAAAAATACACGATGAGGAAGCCGAGTAGTCTATAGAGGCAGAAACAGAAGAAGAAGACGATGAGGAAGCAGAGTAGTCTGCAGAGGCAGAAACAGAAGAAGAAGACGACGACGAAGCAGAGCAATCTACAGAGGCAGAAATAGAAAAAGAAGAAGAGGAGGTAGAGAAATCTGCAAAAGGAGAAGAAGAAAAAAATGAGCAATCTGAAGAGGAAGGAGACAAGGGAAAAGAAGCCAAGCAGTCTGAGCAGGAGGAAGGAATGGAACAGCAGGAAGGTAGCCCATTACAAGACCCATTAGGGGAAGATGAATTGGCCAAAATTTTGGCCAATATCGGTTAATATGGCCAACCTCCGAGTCCAACGGACCTCCATGCCGGAGAGAAACCCCAAGAGAAAGATGCACCCGAGGAATCACATGCAGAAGAAGCGGAAGTAGAAAATTTGTCCGTTCATAATGAGAAGATGTCAGAAAACGCTGAGCAGGAACAACCCGTTCCTAATCAGAAGGCACCAGAAGAAAGTCTGGAGGAAATAAGGGCAGAAGAAGAATTATCCCAAGAAATAACAGAGCCAATTAAGGTTCTTGCCCCGGAACAGCCACCCCAGGAAGAAAATCAGGAAGCTAGCTGCAGTCCAAACCGCAACAAACAGCATGCTGTTCCTTCTGAAGAAATGGCGGAAATAAGGGAATTACGAAAGGAACAACAGAGATTATTGAACATAATAGTCTAGCTTCACCAGCAAATTAGGGTTCTAAAGGCGAGGAAAAGGGTAAAAGGGACTTCAGGAAGAAAAGGTCTAACCACATCAGTAAAATCCCTTAAGGGCAAGAGGCGGAGGACCAGAATCCATCCTACTGCTCAAAACCCTGACAAAAGCCAAGCTGCTATTCCAAATGAAGCTGAAAAGTAGACTGTTGTTCCAATTGAAAAGGAACAACAGTGGGCTGGTGTTCATGTTAAAATTGAAAAGGATGATAAGATAGTTCAGATGGAGGCACCACCTTCGGGAGTAATAAGGGTTCTGAACTCGAAGTAGTGCAATAAGAAAGTTCAGGTAAAGCTCCCAACTTCCACGGCTGCATGGGAAAAGGATCCGGAAACGATAACCCTTCACAAAGGTTTGAACCAGGCCCAGCAAGAAGCAGAAAATCTTAGGGAGAAAATGGTCCCCCGAGAAAAATATGAAGAACTATAGTAGCAGCTAAGGAACATCAACTTATCTAAAAGCCAAGCCTTCGAAGGATGGTGGAGGGAACAAGAGAAAGTTGCAAAGGTAACTCGTAGATTAGATGTAGTTATCAAACAGATGGATAACTTGTGTTCTCTATACAATGACGTCCTAGCATGTAGAGCCCCTGCCAAGAACTATGCCATATTTTTAATGGAAAGGTATTTACAATTGAAAATAAAGGTTGTTAAAGCAGGTGCTCCCATACAAATTAACACTATAGATGATTTCATAAACTGCTGTAAACATTACGGGGTAAAAGTGCAGAGGTTATTGTGTGAACTTGACTTGCATAACCTTGTACTAGAACAAGAGACCGAACTGAACCCTGGCACTTTTGTTGGGGACATTCAATTGCAAGCATTTATCTCATTTGCAGTCAATCAAATTAAATGGCTTAAAGCCTACAACGCTTTTCAAAGACAAGAAAACGGATTAGATATATGGGTAAGAGCTGGGCCTAGGGACCCAGAATAGTTATGGAGGAGACATAGAAATCTCGTGAAGGCTACAGGAGTGATTGAAGCATTAGGACCCATGCATGAAGCAATCATTTGGCAGGGACTTGAATACTTTTCCTCTATTAAAGACCCTGTCATTGATGCAGCTAAATTTCGATAGCGAATATCTAATCCGAATATCCAGCTCAGAGAACCATTTAAGTATGAGAATTTTAAACTTGCTGCTAACTGTTTTCCCCTCTATGGCGAAATTTTTTTGAGGGCAAGGCCATCCTGGTTAGGATATAGGTTATGGAGTCCAATAATTTGGCATCCTGCACCCAGATACCAAGCCCTATATGAGATGCCTGAGGGTCAGACAGGCCATTTCTTTGATCATTTAGTTTTGCATCACGGCTGTAGGCCCTCACATGAGATTCCATCTCCAGCCTACTCACTCATTGCCTTGCATGTCAACTACAATGTTTTCATGAGGCCATGAAAAAGAGTAAGCTGGGGGGTGTGTGGAGTATCAAAGAAGGTATGTTTTGATGGTTATTTCTGTATCTTTTCATTAGGACTTATAAGCCTTTTTGCATTAGAAACTTAGACAATAATAAATAATTATAACCAAACATGTGAGATTAATAGAGAACGCTGATAATTGTCATTCCCATGTACAGGAGGGAGGAAAAACAGAAAGTGGCCATTCTAAAGGAAAAGACAAAGATGAATTAACTGTTGTCCCTTCGACGGGAGACCGCGTGCAAACCGGATCAAAACGGAGCAACCCAGGAAAGGAAGTGGAGATACCAACTCGGTGCAAAACAGACAAGAAGTAACTCACGATTAACGATTTTGCGAATCCCTCAGGATCTAAGATCCCGAGGGATCGCTGTTTTATCTATTTCTGCATCTAGATATCTCCGTTATCATCCTTATATAAGGGATAACGTTGTTGGCTAGAGGAGATGACTTTATGTAATTTCTTTTAAGAAAGATCAAGACTATGATCGTTATGTTCTGCTAAGACTTGAGTTACTGTAATTTTACTTCATGCATTAATACAAACATGGTTACTCTTTTATCTTTGAGCCTGGATCAATCTTAAGCGGTGTACCCCTGGTGGCTAAGGGCTCGGCCCTGGAGGACACTTGCTCTTGTACCATTACGCGTGGTTTCTGTGTGGTTTGTTTATCGACGTGATCTGGTAATCTGTTGTGTTTTATAAAGTTTATGTTACATGCTCTGTTGTGTTTAACTCATTTAATGTTCCTGCCAACGGAAGTGTTGTATTGACGTTGCATCATGTTACTAATCCTTTAAGTGTTGGTATAATACGGTTAATCTCTACAGGATACTGTCATTCCATTACAGAGTTTTATGCGATTGTGCCTTAACATTAGAGCATTTATCTTGGAAGTTCTGATTTCACATGATTATTGAATCCTTGAATGTTACCGTTTTTGTCTTGAGATGCAATGGTATGCTTTTACTTAGAGCAATAACGGAGTCAGATTAAGCACATTGCGTTTATATGGTTTTTAGTGTTGTTCCATCTTGGATCCGTAGGTGATGCTGTTCCATAGCTTGTGTACATCTTTCAAAATGAAGGATTGATGTTTGGGTTGGTGCGATTGAATAGATTTACAACTTGTTGAACTTAGTTACTGCTCATGTTCTTCCATTTCTGAATTGCTGTTCCATTTCTGAATTGTTGTTCTATTTCTAAATTGCTGTTCCATTTCTGAATTGTTGTTCCATTTCTGAATTGCTGTTCCATTTCAATTGCTGTTCCATTTTAAGATTGCTGATTCGTTGTTTTCTTTACTTGCCATTTCATTTCTTATTTATTAAGGATGATCTTAGGCTGTAGTGAGCATCGACATCTGCTACCTAGCTCCCAGACCCCTAATATGTTCTCATCAATTATGAAAGGGATGGGTTATTGCTACCGAACCCTTGACTGATGCACTGTTCTATTTCATTGCTATTTTCTTTACCTGTCGTTTCATTTCTTTTTTGTTAAGAACGATCTCAGGCTGTAGTGAGCATCGACATCTGCTACCTGGCTCCCAGACCCATGTTCTGTTCTCATCAGTTATGAAAGGGATGGGTTATTGCTACCGAACCCTTGACTGATGCATTTCTTTATATCCAAATGTGTGATTTAGCCTTTTGAAGTAGTTAAGTTGTAGACACGCATTAATTTACTTTTGTAGTTTTAAAACAAATGTACTATGAGCATTACAGTGACAAATGCTATGCCTCAGACTAAGACACTCTTTGAAATAGCAAAGCGTTCCTGGATTGAAATATTAACGTGAGGTAACTAGAGGTGAAAGAGACCCTTTTTATAGCTCTACATGAAGAACTTCGTGACATCCTTCATCAAAGGTTTAGATCTTTCCAACAAGTATATGAATGGGAAAACATGTGAGTGAGCTCCTTTGTACTGTGATTTCAAGTAGCGTTTGTACTCTTCTAGTCCTAGGTTCATAACTTTGAACTAGTTTTCACCATGGTTTGGTATGCCTATAGCTTGAGAGATGGAATCCACTGAAAACATGAAATCAGTGCCTACAATGGTGATCTTATCTTCCTTCAAGGCGAGGGAAAATATGCCTATGATATGCTGATGGTAACCTACTTCCTACACTCTTTGACAAAACCCTAAACAATTGAAATCTTCAAAGAATTTCATCACAAATGGGGAGGAGGTGATTTCATTGGAATTAGAGGACTCAAACCTCAGTATCTTTCCCCCATTTTTGTACTTCCTCTTCTCTAATGGTAATGAGTTGGGCTCCATACTTCAAACCCTAGGTGAAAGGTAAGAAAAAATAGTGATTTCAACTACAACTACAACAACTTAACCAAGTTATAGTTACTACAACTAGACTATGCCTTGTTCACCTAAGAAATGCCTATAACACATCTTAGGCTACTCATTTCCAATCTCAACTCACCCCACTTAACAAGTTACCAGTTCAAGGCTCACATCCAATCATGGCCACAAAACAACTAAGAAACATAGCTTACATCTTGACATTCCATAGCACATGGCACGTCTAATAGTCACTTAGCCTTATGTGGCATGTGTTAGCATCCCCTACATTTCTTGCCATGCTTTGCACTCCCTAGCACACCCTAGCAGTCTCTGACATGCCTTGGTACTCTATAAAAATTCCTTGGCACTTCCTAGCATATAATGTTGTCACTCCCTCCTTAGAACACTTGGAACTCATTGACACTCCCTATCACACACTCTTATCTCTTCATTTCCATGCATTTTGAACTAGTTCTCCCTTGTGCTTTTGTGGCACTCCCTAACATTCGTTGGCATGGATTGACATATTCTGGCACATGGCACATCTTGGTATGTTTCCTTGGAAATCTAGCATTCCTTTGCACTACCTAACATATCTTGTTGCTCCCTCCTTACCACACCTAGAACTCACTAACACTCCATGTCACACACTCTTATTCATTCATTTCCATGTATTTGAAACTAGTGATCCCTTTTGCTTCCTTGGCACTCCATAACACTCCATGGAATGCATTGGCACACCCTAGCACCTGACACATCTTGGCATGTTTCCCTGCCCTCTAACATGCCTTAGAACTACCTGCCATACCTTGTTACTCCCACATCACACCTGTATGTCACAGACACTTCCTATCACAAATTCTTATTTGTTCATCTGCATGTACTAATTTGACCTAGTTCTCCCTTGTGTTTTCCTGCCACTCCCTAACACGTCCTAGCACACAACATTTAGATGGCCACATAATAGACATAAGGATGTTAGTACTGTGAAATTCCAAATGGGAAAACCATCATTTGATGGGAATTTTATTATGCTCAAGAAATTACTAGAAAGGCTGAGATATGCAATCTAATCAAAGTTTTTGGTGCACTCTTACTCACTGACTCCCTATCACACACATGTTGTCTAAAGAGGCACAAAAAGTATGAAATGCAACTTAGAAAGGTTGAGAAATGCAATATAATCAAAGTTTTTGGTTCATTCTTACTCATTGACTCTCTATCACACACACATTGTCTAAAGAGGCACAGAAAGTGTGAAATGTAGCTTAAGATATGTAATTGATTGGTAATTTTAGCTAAGGATATGTTGAATACACCCTTCAAGATGTGACAAGGACTGCTTGAATGGCCACTGACATCATTAAGTGTTACCAATTATGGCCTTGCAACATTCATGAGATGATGAACAAAGTTCTACAACCACATCTTTACTCAACTCTAATTGTGTACTTAATAATATTACTTTTCAGTCGAACCTAGGATGAATAAACCAAGTGTTTCCAACACATGATAAGTTATTTGTGAACATGAAGAAGTGTGCATTTGGGTAGAAGAAACTTGATTATCTTGGATTTTTTTGTGAACCACAATGGACTAAGCATTGATCCAAGGAAGTTTTCAACCATTGTTATTTGGCCACCACGAAAGATCAACCTTTAGCTACAATATTTCAAGAAAATGGCAAAATATCTCAGGAATTATATTGCATAGTTTCCCCATGACATGGATCCTCTGAATTATTACAAGCACCTAGGATATGAAATCATAAGATTACTAATTTTTTTCTACATCTTGGTTTGAGGCATCCTAACATATATCACAATATATATGGTTACATGTGAATGATGTAGTTCTCTTAATTGTGATTCATGTGGATGATTTGATCATCACTAGAAATAATTGTGATTCAATTTAAGTCTAAAGTCACAATTGAAAGATACACTTGAAATGAATAACTTAGATCTATAGCATTTATTTCTTGGCATCAAAGTTATGCAATTGGGTGCTAGTATCTTCATTTCTAAGCCAAAGTATGCTTTGGATATCTTGAAGATATTTAAAATGGATTATCTATAAGCCTCATTCTACTCCATTTAAATCAGAAGTTAAGACGACTAAGGATTATGATTCTTTGAAAATCAATTGGTTGGTAGTCTCATTTATTTGAATCATAGTCAACTTTATATTGCCTTCACCATTAATCAAGTCTCTAGGTTCATTTAGATTTCATGGAAAGCCATATGAAGACTACAAAGAGGGAGTATCAATAAATCAAAGCTACATATAAAGTTTCCATTATGTATTCAACAAAAATTTAAATCAATTGGTCAGATATACAAACACTAATCTGTAAACAAGGGAATTATACTATATAATCCTCATTGGAAATAAACATTGCAGTCTAGCCACCACCCATTTTACCAACACAAATCCTCTGTGGAAATAAACAATGTAATCTTCTTTGTCTTCAGACTTGCTCACTGCTTGGTTTACTTTGCATGTGGTGGCCAGATCGCTGCCAACTAAATTCCCAAATTGTGTTTATGGTAAAGGTTCAACCCAACACTCTAGTATTGCCAACCAAACAAAACTCTATTTACTACACAACACTCTAATAATCCCAACCGCACCAAACTCTATTTTCTGTGAACAAATAGCTATAACTATGCCCAATCGCAAAACCAACAATTAAAATAGATACAGATATATCCCAAGCAATTTTTCATATCTAAATTTGCCTATATAGTTTCATATCTAAATTTGCCAATGTGGTTGTTGTAATAGATGACATCAAGCATATACTAAGGCCTATAACTATAGGTGGAATTCCAACAAATGCACAGGGTTCCTATGCTTAGACAAAGTATTAACTTTTATATGATGTTGTAAGATGTAGGATACAAAACATTCAAGAAATTAATTTAACCTAGAAAGTAGTCCAATAGCTAATTTGTGGAGTACCACCAGCTTGCACTGCAATTAGGTTTATTTTAATTGTCAGATAGCCACTAGCGGGTGTGTTCTTGTCACCAACAACCCTCCTGTTCAGATCACAAGAGAGCTAAGAAGGATTGAATGGAAACATCAACAAACCCTAAATCAGCATGAACCATAAGTATATCATAAGGAGAAGAGGAGATGAATGTATGATTAAAAGAAACATAAGATATGGTAGCATTCGATTCTTTTATGGTACTATCATACAAGAATTTTTTATGACACTATGACAAACAAGTCTGACAATCTATGTGGCTCTGTGATGCTTCTCTATGATTCATAACACATATGAAGTATTATATCACTATGGAATAAAAACTCTCTGCCATATATATTTTTGAGAATTACAAATGTTTCCAAGGAGATATACATAAAAATGGCATCCTAACAGATTCAAGGAATCCAAGGCATCCAAGGCAGCTAAATTTTCTAAAGATGATGGATTGGAAAATAACTAGATAGTGGTCTGAACTAATAAAAGAGGATAAAGGAATACAACTTGCTGGTTAATATTTGTAAGAACCCGCACTTATGGAGCCACAACCTAGTCTAAGCATTAATAAACCTTAATTATTGCATGCATATTTCCATTATCATTAGTGATGGCGATATTATGCCTTGGGGTGATGCAGTGATTTAGAAAGAATCGTGAACATGATGATCACAGTGAGGTCCAAGCTGGCAACATGGACACCTAGTCGGTTGAGATGATAGGCTATAACTACATGCTTATATATATAATTTTTTAACTGTGTTCAGCTTGGCACTCGGCTAGGGGTTTTACAATTCTAAGGTATGATATCAGTTTTCTTGTTATCCACATTTCAAGGATGGAACTTCCAAGTAGGGTGAGGGAGGATTCATTCCTATTGGCATGTCTATAAATTTTCTAACCATTTAGGTTAAGGAGCTCCAAGGAATTGTGGTTAGACATCTTGTACCTTTATCTATTTGGCAAAGAGTTGAACTCAATATAAGTTATTTCCCTCATACAATTTGGAGAAGAATGGCCCTTGTGGCATGAACCATTGGAGAAAGGATTTCATGGGAAGAGTGACTAGCCATAAAACTTTCCCTTTGGGCATGAGAACATCCAATTGGCAATCATCCAAACAATTCTATAAATTGGCATCTCACACCCGTTGTTGCTTGAGAAAGAATGCATGCACAATAATCCTATAACCATCACTTTCTCTTCTTGATGCTTGTGTTTTAGGATTGTAGAGAAAAGTTGTAGCAGTGGTATTACTAATTATAGCTATGAAACATAGAGCATGTTTTTCCACATTATAGGAAACACAAAGCATGTAATTATCTTGAATGTCGTTAAAAACCTTTGGCTGTAAAGGAAAATATAAAGGCGCTTTATGTATTCAAAATAGGTCCTTGGCATTAGAGAAAGTTTCTTATTCCAGTGAAGGTTGTTCTGCCTTCAACAATACTTTATGATGTTAAGGGGTTTGTAAGGTTCATTTCTTCAAATTGACTCAACTTTGGAGGACCATAAACTCCATGAAGATATATAACAACCAATTAATTTCATATCCCTTGACCAGAACTACGTGTTAGAACAATGTATATGACATATCTGAACTAATAACAAACCCAAACATGCTGCGGAAGACATCCAAACTAGCGATCTCTGATCCCTGTATCTTTGAGGCAAATATCAATTCGATCATTTTCTCTAAGGCATCTGAAGGTTACATCTCCCTATAATGTACAACTTCACTATGGCAACATAATTCTAAAATTAAAGGCATATATGATGAGATTACTGAAGACGTCCAAATCCAGTAACTCGTCCAAATCTACTAACTCTTCTTTGTTGAAAAATTCAAGTTCTTCTGGACATCTCCTATGGAAAAAAAAATCATATGAACAATTGAAGACTCGATTTGGTATATTATCTGTCGTATTGGGAATTAGACTACCCGTTTCCTGTTAATTCATAGTAGATAAATGAACTTGCATTACTAAAGACACTTGTCAGAGCAGATATATGAAATGAACTCACATTGCTAAAGGATGAGCTCTTCAATTTCTGATTTTTTTTTCAATCCATTTTTTCTCCAAATTAAATAGATATGAAAATTTTGACCAATTTAATAACGTAAAGTCTATATCTATTTAAAATTATTTAAATTAACTACAAACAATTCACTGTTATGAAATATAGATTTATTTTTTTAATAAACTTAATGTTAAATCTATCTAAAATCACAAAAAAAAATTCAAGTAATTCATGATTATAAAATATAAATTTACCTCTTTTCATTTCCTCTCCTCTCCCTTATCACATCACATAACCCGTAATGTGTTTAATCCATTAGCCAAGGGGCCCAAGGGTGTAGTTGTAGGGGCATTGGGACCAAATTTGGGGGTTCATAACATTAGCAGAAGTGGAATGGCATGACCAAAAAGGTTGTGGAGGGGTATGTTATGGTGTATTGAACGGGCCAAGGGGACACAAGGGTAGCATGGATGATAAAAGTCAAAGGTAAAATCATGGTTTACTAAGATCTATAATCCTAACATTAGAGAAAGAGAAGGGGGCTTAGGACTTAATTTCATAGGGTCTAGGGGACCTAGAGGGAAGGTAGCAAAAGCAATTGATAGGGGAACCCCTAAAAGTGGTGATAAGGGGATTAGGAGTCCAATTATCACAAAACATAAGCCCTTAACCCATAACCACTAAATTCCCTATCCCCTTAACCCCAATCCATAATCCCTTAACCCCTGCACTCACAACTCATAACTCATAACTCCCTTGACTCATTATAAGTTTTGTCTATTGTCTTGACTAACCATGTAAAGAAGGGGAGGAACCATGTAGGATATGTCATTTCAACTTCTTGAATTGGAATGCACTTTTCTTTATTTCTAGATGATGACCATTATCTAGTAATTATGTGCATTGGGATAATTAGAGTATCATAATATCCCAAATAAAAGAGAGATAATTCAATTATTGCTTTCCTTTTATCATTAACACTTAACTTCTTCATTAGTACACTAACACAATAATGAAAAAGAGAAAAGAAGAAAATCACCAAAAGAGTAATAAGTAACTTTATTTTGAAGGTGGAACGAAACCAAGCATAAAATTCATGCAATAAAGTAATCCCTCTCTTTCTTCAAAGGCTAGTTATCTTTCCTCATGCCTTTGGAATGGAAAATAATGCTTCCTTACTTCTTATTGCATTTGAGAGAGATACTTTACATCTACATGCACATGAGCATAAGTTGAGATGGCGAGGTTAGATTTAACTAAGCTCCTTAAGGTCAATGGGTGTTGATCCTAGAATTAAGCTACATGGCTATGACAATTTTAGCTTCATTATCAAGGATATTACATAAAATCATGATTACATATATAAATATCACATAAGTCACTAACATACCTTGAGGTAAATGGGTTATTAGTCTAACGATTTATAAGTATTTTGACTATGTAATGGTATTACCTTAGTTATAAGGTAAGGTTATCCTTATTTCTTCACCCCCTACCCCATCACACTTCAAATATTAGACCAAATAAGAAAGCATTGACACCCTTATTCTTGTGAAAATGAGAATAATCAAGACTTTACTAGATTTACCTCCACTCATTACTTCTTAAAGCATTCACTCATCTTACTGAAATGGTTAGATGATATTTTAGTTTCACCTTTCATCATACTCACACTCTAATGAGGGTGGAGAGGACCTCCATGTTTGCTCCCTAGCATAAAATGTACGTTAATGAGATATATTTAATGATATGTTCCTATATTGATCCCTTTTGTGTGTGAATGAGGTGCTATCTACTTTTTCATGGTTAATGAAGAATATGAGTGAGAAAACTAAAATCCCTTGTTAAAGTGAATATACAAAACTATGAAGCGAAAGAGAATGGTGTTTGGTGATGGGAAGGGCATATTGAACATTGAAGGTTCATTTTTCATCTTCTTTGAGATTGGGGTGTTTACCATTCCATTGTATGGTTTTATGGTCTCATAGCATAGGTTTGATTAGCTCCATCATCCACACATGAGTGTTTTTTATGGACAATAGGATAGTATGGTGCCCAACAATAGGGGTGAGTATGTTGGCCTTGATTATTATGGGTAGGGGATTGTAAATATAGAGTGGAGGCTTTTAAAACCAAAATAAAGTTATTGTGAATATCAAAAGTTCCTACAAAAAAGAAGGGAAATTTTTTAATTAAATCAACATTTCATGTCAATTTAGAGTTTTATATATGTTTAAGGTTGAAACTTTATCATTGATATCGTTATTCTCTTTTTTTGCATCAAATATATATATCCTAAGGAAACCCACTAGGAAAATCCCCTCATTCTAAAGATGGTACTAGAGATAAAATGGATTATTGGGGGCTCAAGTCTAATACAACAATATACTTATTAAGGGCTCAACATTTCACTTGTGAGAAATTTTCCTAGGTGAGAAGGAAGTCATTCCTCTCAACCATGCAGACTAGACCCAATTGACTAATATTGCTATGCTCTATTTCAACTATCAAACCATGAATTGATGAGATTTATCTCAATCACTAAACCACACTTCCACATATCCAAGAAATAATAGTGAATATACAAAAACATTTGGCATCTAATAAAATGTCATGCCAAAAAAATAAGACGGAGTTCTAAATTATATCTATTAATGTGATGAATGTTAGCCTTGGGTACACAAAATAAAAGCATACCATCTTATTTATGGAGGTAGGAAGGGGTTGAGGAAACCATAAATAGTATAGGAGAAAATGCGTCATTAGTTGACTCTAAATATGATCATAATGAAGGTCAACATAACTTTGATTACTATTTCCATGTGTGTCGTAAACCTAAAAAATTAAAGTAGAAAGGAACATAATGAAATTCTAGATAACAAAAATTCTTTGTATCTTGGATAATCAACTAAGAAATATGAAAATGATCTCAATCAACCAGAAAATAGGGGGACTTTTTTCCTAAGTTTATATAGAAATTTATATGTCCCTGTGTTGGAGCTCCTGCCTTTTCCATTAAACCAATCTAGACAAGAACCTTAGTTATGAGATAATTACTCCTAAATGAACGAGTTTCCATATCAAACCATAGAGCTACTACCATAATTCCAAGGATATATTCCTTGTATGCATATCAAGGTTTTGAATGCATGCATCTAGTGGTAGAGGGAATATAATTCCATTTCCCTCACACACCACATACCATTGAAACTCCAATATCATCCATCACTTTCACCCACAATGGGAAAATGAAGGTCATGTCATTAAAAAAGATTCATATTTTTATATTTTTTATCTTGTGAATTTGACCTTGTTTTATTGTCATTTGAAATTCCCACTTGTGAAAAGTTCATCAAGGGAGAAATTCTCTAATAATGGGCCCTTGATTTAGTGAAATATGGAGGATTTGAATGGAGAGGTTTGAATATAGGTAGTCTAACTAGTATCGCTCCTACTATATAGGCAACTATAGCCAAAGGACATATCTTTGCCCCTAAGAAGAATGGAAAGTGATCAAAAAGTGAGATTGGGAGAGATAAGGATGTATTAAGAGACAAGGAGGTATTAATATAATGTATTGTGAAATAATTGAAAGTGTTGAAATTTGTCCTTTGTCAAAAATTACAAGCTTAAGTAGATTATTTGCCTTGCCATTTTTCCCTTAATTTTCTTGTGCTATTTGTTTAACTTTATGCAAATTCTTGAGGACTGCAAATCACATTGAATTTTTTTTTATTAGGTTGCATTTGTAATAAACCCTACATTAACTCTACTAATAACTAGGGCAATTACTATGTTAACTGAATTCTCAAGGCTCAGTTATGAGAATGGGGTAAACAAATTTTCTTTTCATATATATAAATTTACATTCGTATTTTAGGTGAAACCTTGGTAACACTATAAATAATTTTCGAATTTGGGATTGATGCCTTAGGGTTTTATTAAGATTTAGAAAAAGCTTATTTCAAGTGGTCTAATCTAGGTTTTGATGGTTTATTGGAAGTAAAACACACACCATTATGATGTGTATTTTCATTGTAAGGGTGGTGCAAGTTAGTGATGGAAGCAGGTTGTTTCTCCAATGTGGAAAAACACCTCTAGGTTTTTGACTAAGTTTCTTAATTATATAAATTACTAACCTTGATAAACACTATTTTAAATCATAGACTAACCTTAGCTTCCATGTATGGGTAAACTATAAGATTTTGGGGTATGTTATACACCATAAAAGGCATGAACTAAATGTTAATGCATCATATTTTATCATTGGTAGCTTTGTGGATCATGAAAGACTTGTTGGCCCTATTTTCCATATGCACTGCATATATGATATAGCCTAATGTTATAGTTACACAAATCGATGAATGCCAGTACAATGCTCTTGCATGCTTCAAAATTCTCGGGAGTCATATGAAGACTCTTAATTGAATTCTCTATTGCTTCTATGCTCAAGGAATTTCCTTGTGAAACTCATTTGTTCACAATTCTTTAGCTAGCATGTGAGGATGTTTTGTTTGTTAGTTGGGAATGCCTAGAAAAATATCAGTAGTGGGAAAAAATCAATTTCCATTCTATCATTTCCAAATTGAGATGAAAATTGTTGTGCTATATGTTAATCTAACAAAGAATTAGTACGCAAGCTTCCTTTATGTTTTTCAAGGTGTTCATACCTAGGTCCAATCATATAGGAATCATTATGGGTGCAATAAATGATGTGTGAAGTTCAACTATAAAAAAATGGGTTGGAAAAAAAAAAACAAATTTTGGTATGTTCAAATTTCAGAGATTGAAATTCTCTTTTGACTAATTATGAATTTTTCAAGGGATTAAGGATGATAAACATGGATGAAAAAAGGGAAAGTAATCACCCAAAGTTCCAAGGCATGATAAGCATTCCAAGAAAATTGAAGTGCTAAGGCATGCCAAGATGTGTTAGGTGTTAGGGTGTGGCACGAACACATGCTTTGGGAGTGTGAGGACCAAGTGCCACAAAAACATAAGGGAGCACTAGTTCAAATGCATGGAAATGAAGTGTCAATGAGTCACAGTTGTCATAAAGACGGAGTGACAAGGTATGCTAGGTAGTTCCAAGGCATGCTAAAGTACTAGGGAAGCACAACAAGATGTGTCAAGTGCTAAGGTCTGACAGTTCCTACTAAGGAGTGTTAGGGAGTGACAGGGAAACACAATGGAGAAATAGGTCAAAATTAATGGAAATGAATGAATAAGAGTGTGTGATAGGATGTGTAAACAAGTTCCAAGTGTGATAAGGAGGGAGTGGCATGGTATGCTAGGAAATTCTAAGTCATGCTAGAGTGCCAAGGTAGCATGTTTCCAAAATGTGTTAGGTTCCAAGGTGTACCAACATGTGCTAGGAAGTGTTAGGGAGTGCCAGCAAAATACAAGGGAGCACTGAGTGAAAATGAATTAAAATGAATGAAAAAGAGTGTCTAACAGGGAGTGTCAGCAAGTCATGCTAGAGTGCTAGGGTGACATGTGACCAAGATGTGGAAGGTACCTGGGTGTGCCAACACATGCTAGTAAGTGTTAGGGAGTGCTATGGAAACACAAGGTAGAAATACACCAAATTAATGCATGCAAATGAATGAATAAGAGTTTGTGACAGGAAGTGTTAGTGTGTTCTAGGTGTGCTGATGAGGGAGTGACAAGGTATGCTAGGTAGTGCTAAGGCATGCTAGAGGCTACAGAAACATGCCAAGATATGCAAGGTACTAAGGCATGCCTATGCATGCTAGGGAGCATTATGGAGTTTCAAGAAAACACAAGGGAGTGTTATTTTCAAGTGCATGGGAATGAAGGAATAAGAGTGTTTGATCGGGAGTGTTAGTCAATTTTATGTGCGATAAGGAGGGAGTGACAAGGTATGCTAGGTAGTGCCAAGGAATTCTAAAGTGGGTGACATGCCAATATGTGTTAGGTGCCAGGGTGTGTCAATGTGTGATAGAGAGTGTTAGGAAGTGCCATCAAAACGCAAGGGAGAACTAGTTCAAAATGCATGGAAATGGATGGATAAGAGTGTATGATAGGGAGTGTTAGTGAGTTCCAAGTGTGTTAAGGAGGGAGTGAAAAGGATATATGCTAGGAAGTGCTAAGGCATGCTAGAGTTTTAGGGCATGTCATAGAGTGCTATGGTGTAGAGGGGAGTGCCAAAGCATACCAAGGAATGCAGGGGATGCTAACATGTGCCACATAGTGCCAAGGGATTGTTAGACATGCCAACTGTTATGGAATGCTAAGATGTAAACTATATTTCTTAGTTGTTTTATGGCCACAGTTAGACGTGAGCCTTGACTTGGTAACTTGTTAAGTGCGATGAGTTGAGATGGACATGAGTTATTGTGGTGAAGTAAAATTATAAGTGTGGACATGAATGAACTCCTCTAGCCTGATAATGGGTCTAGCCACAACAGATACATCTATGGAATATTTCCTTAGGTTAGAATCAATCAAGAGGGCCTACCTCTTAGTTCGGTTATCCTAATTGATGATGTCCTTACTTGCTCGCTTCAATTGTCTCTTGTTTCCTTCTTCAAGCACCTAAAACAAGTAAACAACCACAAACAACAAACATGATAATAGACAAATTACAATTCAACCTACTTAACAAGTCAAGAAACATTAAGACATGAATATGTAATATTACAAAACATGTAGGAAATCAATCGATAGTTGCATATATTAATATCAAAGAGAGATTACAACCATTTGTCTTTACATAACAATCCTCCTCTGACAAGACCAGGTTCCCACACACTTCTGCCAGCATTCCATGATGGCCTCAATCAACAATAGTTTTAAGGCTCTTCACTTTAGGCTTCACTCCAAACCAAATCAAAATTCTCCCTCACACAACTAGATAGCTACAACTAGTAATAGCTTTTTGTCTACTCCAAATAAAAATAGCATAAGCACACCAACATCAACACTCTAACTACCTTATGCTTGGGAAGAAGGGTGGTTTATATAGGAAAAATGGATGGGATATGGATCCTCTTCTCATGGGAGAATTTCTTATCCCTTGAGGTAGTTCCATCATTATAGGGGAAAGGAGCTCAAACTATCATCCTCGACCCCATCCAGCCAAACCATTTATCAGACTTATGTTAGGAAGCTTCTAGAGATGGAAGCTTCGGCTCCTAATTAAAAAAGCTTTCCATAAGAGGACTGGGGCGACTAGAACACAGCTTAGTCACTCTGGTCAGCATGAGGATTAGTGCTAATATATTCACATTGGCATGGGGAAGACAAAGGTCATTAGAACTGGTCTTGTAAACTGGGAAAAATAGAAGTTCAGGGGAAATGGTGCAAAAGGGAATTTATCTACTCATGAAGAGGGACACAATGGGAGTTTCTTCATGAAGGCAAAGCATGTCGGGTTCACTGTAGAGGTCCTCCAAGATCAAAGAACAGGGAGTATAGGGATAGTGACAAAATGTTGTGTAATAGTTACCTAAGATGAGTTATAGGTAGTTCTTAGGTGAATAAGGCATACTCCAGTTTTAGTAACGATAACTTGGTCAAGCTGTTGTAGTTGAGGCAGGACTTGGTTGTGTTCCTAAGTGTAAAAAAAAGTAAGGATGGTTATGAGGGAATGATAGCTAAGGAGTGCGGGGCATGCCAAGGAATGAAATGGTGTGTTAACACATGCCCGATAATGTAAATGCATGTTGAGGAGTGTTAGAGAGTGCTAGGGGAAAACAACGGAGAACTAGGTCAAAATTCTATGAATGAATAAGAGTGTGTGCCAAGGACTGTTAGGAAATTGCAGGTGTTCGAAGGATGAGGTGTTTTAGGAGCAATTAGAAATAGGACATGGAGGAGGAAAGCCTATGGTTGTGATAAAGCATGGACAAAGTAGTTTAAAATAATTGGAAACATTGGTTTGGGCACAACATTTTTTTTCCAATGACTTGGTTGGGTTAACAAGTCATAAAAAAGGCTATCTATGAAGGCATGATAGCTAGGGAGTGCCAATGTGTTCTAGGGAATGACAGGAAGTACTAACACATGGTAGACAGTTCCAAGGCATGTTAGGAATCCCAATACATGCCAAGTGCTAAGGTATGCCAAGATGTGCCAAGTGCTAGGGTATGACACCAATGCATTCTAGGGTGTGTTAGGGCCAAATGTCAAGGAAGCACAAAGAAGAACTAGTTTCAAATGCATGGAAATGAATGAATAATTGTGTGACAGGGAGTGTCATTGATTTCTAGGTGTGCCAGGTGTCAGGGAGTGTTAGGATGTACTAGGGAGTGCTAAAGAATACCATGGAATGCAATGGATCCTAACACCTGCCACATAGTGCCAATGAATTACTAGACATGCTAGGTATTATGGCACATCAATATGTAAACTATGTTGCTTAGTTGTTTTACGAACACAATTGGATGTGAGTGTTCTCTTCATAACTTGTTAAGTTGTATGATTTTAGATTCAACATGAGTAGACTAAGATGAGTTATAGGAAGTTCATAGGTGCATAAGGAACAATCTAGTTGTAGTAATTGTAACTTGGTCAAGTTGTTGTAGTTGAGCTAGAATTTGGTTGGATTCCCAAGTTCAAAAAAATGTAAGGGTATTTGTGAGGGAATGATAGCTAAGGAGTGTCAGGGTGTACCAAGGAATGAAAAGGAATTCTAACAAATGCTAGACAGTGTCAATGCATGTCAAAGAGTGTTGGGGGGTGTGAGGGAATCACAAGGGAGAACTAGGTCAAAATGAATGGAAATGAATGAATAAGAGTGCGTGCCAAGGAGTGTCAATGAATTCCAGGTGTCCTAAGGATGTAGTGTGTTAGGAGAGTTTTAGAATAGCACTTGTAGACGGAAATAATATGATTGTGAGAAGGAGCTACAAAAAAGTAGTTTCAGACAAAGGGAGAGTTTGGGCTTGGCACAATACTATTTTTCCAATGTCTTGGTTGGGTTCCCAAATCCCAAAAATAGTAAAGCTATATAAGGGCATGAAAAATAGGGAGTGCCAAGATGTGCTAGGGAATGCCAATAAGTGCTAACACATGCTAGACAGTTCCAATGCATGTTAGGCATGCCAAGACATTCCAAGTGCTAAGGCATGCCAATATGTGCCAAGTGCTAGGGTGTGGCACCAACCCATGCAAGGGAGTGTTAGGGTGTGTTAGGGAAACAGAAGAGATAACTAGTTTAAATTGTATGGAAATGAATGCATAAGAGTGTGTGATAGGGAGTGTTAGAAAGTTCCAAGTGTGTTAAGGAGGGAGTGACAAGGTATGCTAGGTAGTGCCAAGGCATGCTAGAGTGTTGGGGAAGCATTACAAGATGTAAAAAGTTCTAAGGTGTGCCAATATGTGTTAAGGACTGTTAGTGAATTCTAGGGAATATAAAGGGAGAAATAGGTTAAAATTCATGGAAAAGAATGAATAAGAGTGTGTGACAGGGAGTGTTAGCGAGTTTTGGGTGTGCTAAGGAGGGAGTGACAGAGTATGCTATGAAGTGCTAAGGCATGTTAGAGTGCTAGGGTAGCATGTGGCCAAAATGTTCCACATGACAGGGTGTGCCAATGCCTGCTAAGAAGTGTTAGGGAGTGCAAGAGAAACACAAGGGAGAACTAGGTCAAATTAATGCATGGAAATGAATGAATAAGAGTTTGTGACAGGAAATGTCAATGAGTTATGGGTGTGTTAAGGAGGGAGTGAAAAGGTATGCTAGGAATTTCTAAGGTATGCTAGAGGGTAGGGAAACATGCCAATATGTGCCAAGTGTCAGGGTGTGCCAATGCATGCTAGGGAGTGTTTGCGAGTCCCAATGAAACACAAGGGAAACCTATATCAAATGCATGGAAATCAATGAATAAGAGTGTGTGACAGGGAGTGTTAGCAGTTTCTAGGTGTGATAACGAGGGAGTGAGAAGGTATGCTTGATAGTGCCAAGGAATGGTAGAGTGTCAGGGTGACATGCTAATATGTGCCAAGTGTCAAGGTGTGCCAATGTGTGCTAGGGAGTGTTAGGGACTACCATCGAAACACAAGGGAGAACTAGTTCAAAATGAATGAAAATGAACAAATAAGAATGTGTGATAGGGAGTATCAGTGAGTTTCAAGTGTTCTCAGGAGGTAGTGACAAGATTACATTGTGTCCAAATCCAAGGGATTCTATAGTTCCAGGGTATTTGAGGGAGTGGTAGTGTGTGCTAGGGAGTGCCAAAGTATGCCAAGGAATGCATGGGATGCTAACACATGCCACATAGTACCAAGGAATTATAAGACATGCCAGGTGATATGGCATGTCAACTAGTGCACATGACAATTTTTAGTTTTTTCAAACCCTTCTCCATTATATTACAAACTATAATACAACAAGAAAGAGATCCTATATGAGGGATCATGGCCCTTTACAATCAAAATGATACAAGGAATACAACTAGGGTTTGGTGTAAGTCATTTGAAAACCAATCTATCCTTAATAAGAGAACACTTGACCTACTTGCTAATGTTGACCACGCACAACCCTTTCAGTCCACGTGTCTTGAACACATCTGGCAGGTCCTCTTGCCTCCCATTCTACAACTCCTCAATATGCCTCTATAAATGAGCTAAAATCCTTTAGGCTACTAAACTCAGCTCAACAAACTATACCCTCTAGCTACCTCCTTCGCCCTTCAAGGTTTGCAACACTTAGGGTCTTCAATCAGCTATTCACAACTCCACTTGTGGACATCTCTTTGGTCTACCCACTTTTTCCATACTCCTGCTCCAATATGACAAGTCTAGGTATATGTAGGATACCCTTCATCTCACTAAATCAATCCTTTGCAATATAGTGAACTAGGGCTAGTTGGTTGGGCCACTTGACTGCTACCTTATTCCTTCAAAATTTACACATCCTTAGGCCAAATGCTGACATCCCTTTCTACCACTCTTGTTTTCCTTCACAATTACAATACTTAGGGATCTTCTTTGACAGCCACTTAACAACCCTCTACCTGTACTTGGACTACCATCAAACTTTCCAACCAAAGTCAGTTCTTTTACTGATATAGGGCCCACAACACTTCCCTCATCTAGGGATCTTCAGATCTTCCACCTAACAATGATTTGAGTCCTCTCAAAATCAATGTTCTTTTGTGCCAATTTCTTATTGTTCAATATATGAACATATCTAAACTACTCCTTTTATCATCCTTTTAAGAATCTATATATGACTCAAATAGGTTCACAAATCAACCACTAATAGTCCATTGACTAATTATTTATAGGTTGATTCAGATCTCTATCAAGAACTCTATGGATATTTCATTAAAATCAACTCCTCTTCATGTCAATCCATTCTTCATATGGCACATTTCTTCTGCTCAATATTCTACTCAGGTTCCACCCTCCTTTGGATATTTTATCTCCACACATACTTCTACAAACCATCTTCCAGATTTGCAATCTATATTGCAAATGTAAACCTCACTCTAATGGTCACAACCCCTCTTCTTCTACATATATTTGTCACAATTTTGAGGGTATACCTTATGTACTAAACATGTTAGGAAACCACCCTAACTAGGGCATTATAATTATGTTCAAATTTCTTTAGAGAAAACCCTATCCACCCATACAAACAACAACAACTCTTGCCTCCATAAGAGACTCGACCTAGCTCATATAAATCCATAGATTCTAGGCATTTCTTTGACTAAATCTTGACATGAACTTCAGGTCACTATGACCCTCAAAATAGGATTACCTCATTCAATATTACACATGAGAGTAATTCTCTTCTAGCCCTAAATTCTAGTGCAGGCCCTCCTCCATTTTTTTTGGTCTTTATCATATACCTTGTAGCCTACTAACCACCACAAGATATGGTCTTAACCTTCTATTCTATTTTATAATTTGATGTGGCCTTCACTTAGAGACACCAATGAAATCAAACGCCTAAATTCTCATGAGAAGCCTCTCTTGAGCTCGATATGCCAGAAGAGAACCAACAATATGCCATCCTACTTCCTAGCTCAAACCCTTTAAGTTATGAGACAGTTTTGTGAACCCTCACATGATGATGTTTCTCTTGGTGGATGATCATGGCCTCCCTTTAGCAGCACTTACTCAACCCTCTAACTTGGCCTACGTTAGGACTACATCTCTCCTTAGCTCCTTGATCAAATGAGATCCTTCTCTCTCCATGTTCTTGCCTTCATCATAAGGCCTCCTTAAATATCTTTTCCTAGGCCTCTTAGGAACCCTATAGAACGTATGGGTTTTATCCACTTAGATCTTAGGAAATATTAATTTTCTTTTTGATTTTTCTTGTAGATTGAAACCACATCTTGGGTAAAAAATTCCTTTGCTTAGAAACTTTTCCCACAAAGACTTTTGTGACAAAAATCACATACCTCCATTTCACTAGCCTTGTGAAGTACCTCCAGAGCTACAAAATTCAACAACATAGTCTAGTTGTAGTAACTGTAACTTGTTCAAGCTCTTGTAGTCAAGCTAGGACTTGGTTGGGTTCCCAAGTTAAAAATTAAGTAAGAGTAGTTGTGAGGGCACGATAGCTAGGGAGGGTCAGGGCATCCCAAGGAATGAAAAGGCATGCTAACACATGCTGTAAAATGTCAATGCATGTTGAGGAGTGTTAAAGAGTGGCGTGGCATCACAAGGGAGAACTAGGTCAAAATACACAGAAAGGAATATATAAGAGTGTGTGTCAGGGAGTGTTAGCGAATTCAAGTTTGTCAAGGACGAAGTGTGTTAGGAGAATTTTAGAATAGTATTTATAGGGGGAAAACCTACGGTTGTGATAAAGGGCTTGACATATCAGTTTTAGACAAAGGGAGACTCTATGCTTGTCAAAACACTTTTTTCCTTTAACTATTATTTTTATATGAAATGTGGCACAATTTGGTCACATGCTCATGTTTTAAACTGTTCTATATAATTGCATATTGTAAATTGTTGTGTATAAGTTATGGGGCACTCGAATTGTGTCAGATTATATCTTGTGTGTATTGTGCATCTTGTGGTTCTTGCAAACTCTTAGTTAATTCTCTACTATTTATATGAACTAGACATACATGTGAAATATTACCTGTGTAAGCTATGTTGCTTAGTTGTTTTATGGCCATGGCTAGATGTGATCCTTGTGTTTATAACTAGTTAATTGGAACAAGTTGATCTTGGAAATGAGTGGCCTAATATTAGTTATAGGCATTTCTTAGGTGAATAAGGCACGTTATATTTGTAGTATATGTAATTGGTTAGGTTGTTACGGTTGAAGCAGGCCAATTTCACATGAAATGCAATAGCCAAGGACTTCACTGGGTTCTGAAGTTGTGAACAAATGTAAGGATAGCTAGTTGTGAGGGCATGAGTGTGAAGTCATGTTAGGTAATGCTAGGGCATGCTAGCATGTTCTAGATAGTGTGAAGGCATGTCAAACATGCTAAGATGTACCAAGTGTTAAGGAATTCCAAGATTTGTAAGGGTGTGAAATTACGTGTTAGGGGCTATCAAGGCAACAAAATGGAGAGAAAATTTAAACTAAAAGGAAATGAACAAATAAGAGGGTTAATCAGTCATCAATTTAAATTTTTCAAGAGGGGCATGCTAGGCATAGTAACACTAGGTGCCAATAATTGCCAAGTGCCAAGCCATAGTGCTTTCTAAGTGCCAAATATTCCTTTATTGCTTCTCATCTACTTTCCAATAATTAATCTCAAATAAATTTAATATTAAACCATAACAAAGCATACCAAGGCATCCCAACACATGGAAGACATCTTAATACTTCTCGAGTACCAACACATGCCAAGTGCCAATGTGTTTAAGGCATTGTTAAGCATGTTAAGAAGTCGCAGGGAATGTCAAAGTGTGCTAAGGTGTACTAGAGAGTGTCGATGCATTCTGAGGAGTGTTAGGGAGTACTACGAAAACAAAAGGGAGCACTAGGTCAAAATGCATGGAAGTGAATGAATATTAGCATGTGTTAGCGACTGTCAATGAGTCCTAGCTATCATGTCAAGGAGGGAGTGAAAAGGTATGCTAGGCACTGGTAAGGCATGCTAGAGAATATCAAGGCATGTCAAGAAGTGCCAGAGTGTGATAGGGAGCTCTAGGGTATACTAACTTGTGCCAAATCGTTCCAAGGAATGTTAGGATGTGTAGGGTGCCAGGTTATGCCAATGCATGTCAAGGAGTGTCAAAGCAATGAAAGGAATAACCGAGCTAAAATGCAAGGAAATGAACACATAAGATGGTCAATAATTCGAGACTTTATCTTTTTCAAAATGGGTATGTTAGGAACACTAATAATAGGTTCCAATAAATCTGAAGTGCCAATGTGAGGCAAGTGATAATGTATGTCATTGCATGCCAAGTTGTTCCAAGGCATGCTAGGAACTACAGGGCATGCCAACATGTGCTTGGGCATCCTAGTCATATCAAGATGTTATAGGTACAAGAATGTTCCAAGACATGTGAGGTGCCAAGCATGTTAAGGTGTGCCAACACTGTTGAGGAGTGCTAGGTCTCTCTCATTGGTAAAATTGAGAGTGCTTGATTACGTATTAAATAATATAGTTCTTGCACGCACTAGTGGAACTTTATCTAAATGAATTTTGCTATATAATAAACCTAATAGAAATGAATCATGTTTTGACTCATAGGAAAACTATATTCTCATTACTTGAGGGAAATGATACACACTAATTACTTCTTAAAAAAATTGGGTGACTCTAACCATTATGGTCTTGGATGTATAATGAAAAAGACTCCACAAAAAGGTCTTAAATCGTTATCTTTTGACACAAAATACAATAACAAGCATATAACACCATCAAAAACTCATTCGAATGATCAATGATGACAGACATTTTTTTACCATCACCAAAAGTAACCAAAAAGAGAATTGGTGAGGTTCAATAAATTATCGTCACTAGAAGAGTCACAAAAGAGATAATTAGTGGCGGGCCTTTAACGACCCTCACCAAAAGTGTCATTAAAAATGGCTTTGGTGACAAACCTTAAAGGACATCACTATATACACTTACAACAAAATCTTTTTAAGGATTGTCACCAGACGTGACATTCCGTCACCAATGAATTTTTTTGTTGTAGTTTACCTTGTATTTATTCAACGACATTTCTAATTTTGCTAATGCTTTAACCTCCACAAGAGTAGATAGGACATTGTCGTATCATTGGCTCGGGAAAAAAAGTGAGAAAGGGATGTAGATTCATCAGTCAAGAAATTTTTTACCAGGTTTGAAGCATGTTGATTTGGGTTTCTGTGAGAATTGTGTTTACAGAAAACAAAAGAGAGTCAAATTTATCAGAATTGGGAAGGAAAAGAAGAGAGACAAATCAGAGCTTTTGTATAGAGACATATGGGGACCAACTCAGGTATCATCTCTTGGTGGATCTCACTATCATGTTACTTTTATTGATGATGAAACTAGAAAAACCTAGATTTATTTTATTCTGAATAAATCTGATGTATTTTATACTTTTAAGAAATGGAAAACTTTGGTTGAGAATGAGACACGAAAGAAGTTGAAGTGTCTCACATCATCATTAGAGAAATTTTGAGGTCTAAAATGGGCCTTCTAAGAAAAATTTACAAAAAAAATAAACTTTATAAGAAAAAATAGGATTTAAGATTATGGTGCCAACCGTGGGGGATGATTCACCATTTTTAGAGTAACCAAGTAAAAAGATTAAAAAATAATAAAATAATAAAACTATTTTCAACTCGTACTTTCAACTTATATCCCTAAGGTTTTACTCAAATTTCAAGTGGGAGTACTCGTTGGATGCAAAGTTTGATTCCTTGTCCAAGGAGTACTCATGTTGCATACTTTTGATGGACCTTGTTACACGAAAAATGAGAAATACATGAAAAAACATGATTCTAATGATGTTTCTCATGTATTTCTATTTTTTCATGTAGAAGGGTCCATCAAAAATATGTAAAATGGCTACTCCTTAGATGAGGAATCAAATTTTGCATTTAATGAGTGTTTTCGCTCAAAATTTGAGTAAACCCATTAGGTGATAAGTTGAAAATACGAGTTGAAAAAATAGTTTTTTCTTTTCTCCCTCTAAAATTTGATGATGTAATCTAATCTTATTTTATTATTTCCACTATTATTTTTATAATTTCCTAAGGTGGCCCATTTTAGACCTAAAATTACCCTAATGATAATGGAGGTGAATACTGTAGCAAAGAGTTTGATAACTATTGTTCAGAACTTGGAATTCGCAGAGAAAAGGTAGTTCCAGGAACACCACAGGAAAATGGTGTGTCAAGGTGCATTAGATTGCATGTAGTCTTTCCCTTACAATTTTGGGTACATCTCATAGATGTTATTGTTTATACAATAAACAGAAGGCCATCAAGTTCTTTTGATGGTGGTATTTCAGAGGAGGAATGGATAGATAGAAAGGTAAACTACTCATTTTTAAAGAGTTTCGGTTGTGAAGCCTTTGCACACATTAATAAAAAAATAGAGCAAATCTTGAGGTAAAATAAAAGAGAGGCACCTTTATTGGATATGGTTTTAATGATTTTTGTTATTTCTTATATGATAATGAAAATCACAAAATCATTAGGAGAAAATATGTCATATTCAATGAAAAAGTCATGTATAAGGATCTGTTGACACCTAATCTTCATGATTAGGGGAATTTGTGTAAATAAATTAATTAGGAATGTGAACAGTCATCGGGAGATGAACTGAACAATCACTCCTGTTGTATATAAAAATTACCTACCTATGGAATAATAGACAAATCAGTTTTACTGCCTTTGGAGAGTTACTACCTGGCCTGACATGGTATCAGAGTCAGTTCTTAAAATAGTTGTAACTCCCTTCATTTCTGCTGCTATCCTCTGTCGTTCTGACCTGAGCTCTCTCCTCAAACACCTCTGTTGTTCTACCACACCTGCGCTTCCCTGAATTCGCTCAGAATCCAAAACCGTTCCATATTCCTGCACCTCTGAGCTCTGTCCATTAACGCATTTGTCCACCAGTTGCGCGTGAAGGGTTGCGTGGTGAGCAAGGCATTCAATTTGTCGTAATTTTGTGTCCTCCATTTGAAGGTTTCAGCTATCGCATAATTGGTTCTGAAACAAAAATTCGATCACGGTAATCTTGATTTTCTACCAAGCTTTGAGTCTCCGCCCGGCAGGCTAGTATCTGAGAGCTTGTTCCTCTTCAATCATGATTTAGCTGAGAAATGGCGTTCACCATTGACCATTGTATAGTTTTCAATGTATTGCATATCGTTTTGAGCTTTCAATCCATACCTTCATACCTTTTTGTTTCTGCTCCATATTGAAGCTTGCAGGTTTCAAGCTTGAGGTAGTTGAAACCGAATCTGTGGGTCATGCACGCACTTTGGCCAGAACAATTAATCTCAATACTTGTACCCTGAGTTGTCTCTTTGCGTAGTTGAAAAGGCGCATCTTGGGACTCGATTTGCTGTCAAGAAGCCCTGTACACACTACACATCTGCATTGCTTCTATTATGCTGGGCGATTATTATTATATCAAGAGGTTTTCATAGTTATGCTAGGCTTATTTTTCTAATGTGAGGTTTTATGAGGTAATATTTTAGAGATTCTGTCGACAAGATTTTTGTTTAGGAAGATTTTTTATATGGTATGTTGAAGAGCCAACAAAGCTACATACAAGGTTTTGATGCTTCTGAGTCGACTACAAATGGAATCAAAGGTCTTGCTCCCTGATCCCTTGGAATGTCAGTATGATTTGAGAATGAACTGTCACATAAGGTTAACTTGGTTGTTGCTGAATACAAGGCTTCGCATGCATACTTAAGAGTTGCACATTGGAGGCATCGGAAAAAGGCTTTTTCAACTTTCGAGTGTTTGAATAATAAATATGTATGGAGGCATATTGTCTAGAATGCATTATTAATTTTTTGAAAAACATTTGAGTTTTTTGAATACGTTATTAATTCAAAGCTGTGGTTTGAATGAAAGCTGTGGTTTGAGTGTATGCTCAGTGGGTGTATGCGTTGAAAGATATATATTGACCAGCATATATATATATTGAATAGCTTGTAGAATATGAACTGAATTTTAAAATGGAATATGGTGGATGTATTAGATAAGGATCCTTCTATAAACATTGGAGGGATTTGAAGAAGCATAGTACATAAAAGTATTTGAAATCTTTTTGCTCTTTTGAGCACAATTTCACTGTATATCAGCAGAAGTATTTTTTCTATCAGTAGAAGTTTTTTTTTTACAGAATGCATTCAATCATCTCTATCATGGGAATAGTTCTCACTGGCAAGGAGAACTATCCTGATTGGTCCCAGATGATACAACACACCCTCATCTTCAATGAGTTGTGGAAAGGAGTGTGTGTCGGAGAAGGAGACAGTGACCAGAAAATCCTACCTCAGACAAAGAGCTTGACATTGGAAAACAAGAACAACAAAGCTTATGAATTAATTGCAGCATCTGTAAATAAAGAGGTGAGTCACCATATTTCATCATATTCAACTGCCTTTGAAGCTTTACAAAAGTTGAAAGAACTCTATGACTCACATTCTGCACTTGAAGTCGTCCAACTCATGATTAAACTCTTCACTCTTAAACTGCAAAATAATGATCCTCTTGCTCTTGCATCTGAAATAAAGTCTATAATGCATGATATCAAATCCACTAAGGTTGAGCTGGATATCTCTCTGATTACTTTTCTCAAGGCACTTTATCCTACATACTCCAATTATCTTGAGTCTTTGAAAGCAAATGGAAATCTCAAAGATATAACCTTTGACTCTCTTGTGAAAAAGTTTGTTGAAAGAGAAAAAGCCTTTGGAAAGAAGAAAACCCCTGAATCGTCTAAAGAAACTATGTGCCTTGCTCATAAAGAAAAGCATACTGCTCAAGATTCTACAAGAGGAAGAGGTGGACGAAGAGGAAGAGGAAGATATTTCAAAGGCAGGGGGGGCAGACATCCTCAAGGAGAAAAGGTAGATTTTCACTGTATTCGCTGTAAAAGAAATGGATCACATGATGCATCCACATGCAAGCTACCATGGGACAAAATTGAGCAGAGAAGAAACCAACAGAAAGGTAAAACTGATGATACAGACAAAGGTAAAGCACCTGAATCCGCTCACTATGTTGAGGCACAATGTAACATTGGAGTAAATGAAGATTTGTTTAATACTTCACTTGCTTCCTGGAAAAATGATCGGTTGCTTGATTCAGGAGCAACCTGTCACATGAATCATAGAAAATATTTTTTTGAAGATTTCACTGACAATGTTGATGGAGTAGTATACTTTGCAGATCAGTTAAAAATCAAGCCATCGGGGCTTGGCACAATCAGGCTTAAACTGCCTGGTCTTCCAGACTTTCTTCTGGATCATGTTCTATATCTCCCACATCTCAAGAGAAACTTGCTGTCCTTGGTCCACATCCGCCAGCAAGGTCACTCTATTCATATGTTTGATGGCAAGCTTGAGGTAAGAAAAGCATCTGATCACTCACTTTTCATGAGGGGAATAGAAGAAGAAAGGCTTTCAAACTGCAAGGAACATCTGCTCATGCACAACATTTCTCATACAATTCTCATCATGACGAAGGTACACTTCCATCAAGTTTACTATGGCATGCTATATTTGGACATTTGAACTATGACAGTCTCCGCTTATTGAAGAAAAATGGTGTTGCTGGTTTGCCTACAATTCCTAGAAAACTTAAGCAATGTGATGGCTTGCATTCTAGGAAAGCATAGCAAACAGTCTTTTCATGACTCACATTCAAGAGCACATAGGAAGATTGAACTTATTCATTCAGAGTTATGTGGTCTGATGCCTGTTTCTTCTGCAAATGGAAATAAATATATCATGACATTTATTGATGACTACACCAGAATGTGTTGGGTTTATTTATTGAAGAACAAATCTGATGCTTTCCTAACATTCAAGAATTTTCATAAATGGAATGAAAATGATGCACAATCTCATATTGGGTCTATTCGCACTGATAATGGAAAAGAATATACATCAAATGAATTTGAACAATATCTTCGCCAACATGGGATTAAACAGCAAACAACTGTGCCTTATAATTCCCAACAGAATGGTGTAGCTGAAAGAATGAATAGAACAATCTTGAATATGGTACGATCCATGATTTTCTGCAAAAATGTAAAGATAATGTTTTGGCCTGATGCTGTTCTATGTGCTGCATATATAAAGAATAGATGTCCATCTAGTGCTATAAGAAACAAGACTCCTTATGAATTGTGGTATGGACATGTTCCTTCGGTCAAACATCTCAGGATTTTTGGTTCACCTGTTATGCTTTGATACCAAAGGTACATAGAAACAAACTTGGTGCTAGAAGTCGTAAGTGTATTTTCTTGGGGTATTCAAATACCTCCAAAGCATACCGCCTCTATGATGAAGAAAATAAAAAGTTTGTTATATCTAGAGATGTAATTTTTCTTGAATCATCCAATCTGACAATGTTGTTGAGCGGCAACTTGATCGCTTGGATAGATTCGCAAAAACGAAATCATTTCAAGAATTTGATAATCAGATTCCACATCTTGAAGGGGGGATTCCTATTCTAGATCAACATGTGGAATCTTCTTCTGAAGAATACTCTCCCCGACTGAAACTCCAACAATGGATGATGCTTTAAGTGATGTAATTGATAGAATTGGGAGACTCAATCTTGATTCAGTCCCAACTCAATCAATAGAGCAACCTAGACCATCTCAGAAAGGTCCCCCAAATTGGCTGACGAAGACACTTGAAAGTGTTCATCCTGATGAAATTGGAAAAACAGGAACCAGAAATTCAAACCGACAAAATGGAGGTGATGTAGATGACTCTAATTCACCTGTTGATATGGATGTTTCTTATGATTGTGAATTGCACTTGTCTACAGATTTTGAACCAACTTCCTTCAAAGAAGCTGCTTCTCATGATAAATGGAAAGAAGCGATGCAAAAGGAGTATGATGCCCTCATAAAAAACGGCACTTGGAAGCTGGTTGATCCTCCATTTGGAACCAAATCAATTCACTGCAAGTGGGTCTACAAGAACAAGTACAAAGCTGATGGCTCACTTGACAAGCACAAAGCTAGGCTTGTGGCAAAAGGTTTTGCACAGAAGGAAGGGGTCGATTATGAGGAAACTTTTGCTCCCACAGCAAAATGGGCCACCATCCCGACACTCTTTGCACTGGCAGCTCAGAACGGTTGGAAAGTCCATCAAATGGATGTAAAAACTGCCTTCTTGAATGGAGATCTAAAAGAAAATGTTTTTATGCCCCAGCCTGAAGGATTTGCTGTGAAAGGACATGAACATAAAGTATGCAAACTTGTGAAGTCCTTGTATGGCCTCAAACAAGCACCACGAGCCTGGTATGAAAAACTAACTGAGCATCTTCTGAAACTCAACTTCAATCATTTTGATCTTGATGATGCAACTTTATTTGTCAACAAAGTTGGAAAAATAGTTGTATATCTTGTGGTATACGTAGATGATCTTTTAATGACAGGGAACAATGAAAGTTATATTGCATCCATAAAGAAAGAATTGGGAAAACATTTTGAAATGACTGATTTGGGCTATGTTCATTACTATCTTGGCATTGAAGTAACCCAACATCCAAAATCCATATTTCTTTCTCAAAAGAAATACATTGGAGATTTGTTAAATAGATTTGGCATGACAGAGTGCAATTCTCTTTCTACTCCAATGGAACAAAACTTAAAGCTCACATCTATTGAAGGAAAGGAATTTGAGGATGCAACAAAGTATAGACAACTTGTAGGAAGCCTCATCTACCTCACTACTACGAGACCAAACATTTCATTTGCTGTTGAAATCCTCTCCAGGTTTATGCAAAATCCTTGTGAGGGACATTGGTCTGCTACAAGAAGAGTTCTAAGGTACTTGAAGGGAACTCAAGACCTTGGAATCAAGTATACACAGGTGGACGACTTCAGCTTGATTGGATACTCTGATTCAGACTTCGATGGAGACAAAGAAACTAGGGTATCTACTTCAGGATACGCTATGAGTCTTGGATCAGGAGCTGTCTCCTGGAGATCACGCAAACAATTAGTTTCAGCAGATTCCACAACAGAAGCAGAATACGTGGCAGCAGCTGAAGCAACGAAAGAAATTGTGTGGCTCAGGAAAATTCTTGAAGATTTGCAGGTAAAACAAGTACAATCAACTCCACTCATGATTGACAACACCTCTGCAATAAAGTTGCCCAAGAACCCAAAGTTCCATGATCGAACAAAGCATATCAATACTAAATATCATCTGATTCGACATCACATTGAGGCCAAAGCAATCCATCTCCGTCATTGTTCCACAAATGAGAAAATTGCAGACATCTTCACCAAAACACTTGGAAAAGAAAAGCTTGAACGATTCAGAATGATGCTTGGACTCACCAACATCCCTTCAGATTAAGGGGGGGAATGTTGACACCTAATCTTCATGATTGGGGGGATTTGTGTAAATAAATTAATTAGGAATGTGAACAGTCATCGGGAGATGAACTGAATAATCACTCCTGTTGTATATAACAATAACCTACCTATGGAATAATAGACGAATCAGTTTTACTGCCTTTGGAGAGTTACTAGCTGGCCTGACAGGATCAAATGTAGGAAAAGAAACAGGAAAATGAAAGCAAAGAATATGTCGTGCTTAATGAGATCACAGAGAAAGTAAAGGTTCCTAAAAATCATAATGATCATCAACCACAACAACAACAACAACCACAACATAAACATGCACCTCAAACAATTGCAAGTCGTGTTATAAGATCTACCATGATAAGTAGACCCCTTGAATGATACTCTCCTTCATTATATTATGTATTGTTGAATGATTTCGGTGAGCCAGATATGAAGAAGAAGTGCAGATAGAAACTAGGAAGAAGTGGGAGCAAGACGTGGAAGAATAGATGGACTCCTTGATGCATAACAAGACTTGGGACTTAGTCAAGTTGACTGCAAGTAAAAAAACATTGCAAAATAATTGGGTTTATAGGTTAAAGGAAGAAGATGGAGGAAACAAATGGTGCAAGGGTATACTTGTCATGAGGGGGTTTTCACAAAAGAATCTCTTGTTTTTAAAATGACTTCAATCATAAACATTTTAAGTCTAGTGGCAGCAAAAGATTTGCATCCTGAGTAGTTAGATGTAAAGACAACCTTTCTCCATGGGGATTTGGGAGAATAACTATATATGTAGCAGCCACAAGGGTATGAGGTCAAAGGGAAGGAGAAATTAGTGTGCAGGTTGAACAAGATCTTGTATGGCATAAAATAGTATCCAAGGCAATGGTATCTAAAATTTGACAAGTTTATGTCTGAAGAAGGTTATACTAGATGTCATTTTGATCATTGTGTTTATCTTAAGAAACAAAATGATGGTAGTTATATTATATTTCTATTACAGATAGATGACATGCTTATTGTAGGGTCTAACATGCATGAAATAAATGTTCTCAAAGTAAAACTGGAAAATTCATTTGCAATGAAGGATTTGAGTGTTGCAAAACAAATCCTTGGTATGAGAATAACTAGAGATGGGAAAAATCACAAATTAACATTGTCTTAGAGTGAATATATAGAAAAGGTGTTGAAAGATTTCATATGCAAAATTCAAAACCATTTAGTACACCATTGGCTAGACATTTCAAACTAAGTAAAAAGATGTCTCCCAGGCCCTAGGAAGAGATGGATTATATGTGTATTGTTTCATACACATCAATAGTTGGGAGCTTAATGTTTGAAATAGTCTGCACAAGGCCTGATATTGCAGATGTAGTGGGAGTTGTAAGAAGGTATATGCACAATTTAGGAAAAGAGCATTAGATTGAAGTGAAGTGTATTTTAAAATATTTGAGAGGTACCTCAAATTAAGAATTATGATTTGGTGGTTCAAACATTTCTCTACAGGAATATGTTAATGCAGATATGGAAAGTAATAAAGATAATATGAAGTGAAACATAGGATATGTGTTTACTGTAGGTGGAATAGATATCAGTTGGGTTTCAAAATCACAAAACATTGTTGAACTTTGAACAACGAAAGTAGAGTATGCTGCTTCTACAAATTAGGCTAGTAAAGAAATGATTTGGTTACACAGGCTTATGGTTGAGTTGAGAAAAAAGCAAAAGATGGATAGGTTATACAGTGAGAGAAACAATGCCATTCATCATCCAAATAACTCAGAATTTCATTTCAAGGCTAAACATATAAAACTCAAGTACCATTTCATTCGGTCAATGTTGGAAGATAAACAGCTCAAGCTGGAAAAGATACATAGTAGTCAAAATCCTATAGACATGTTAACAAAAGTTGTAACCAGGGAGAAACTAAGGTCCTGCTCAATTTCAATTGCTCTTGAAGTATGATGATGAAGATGAGAAACAACTACGTCCAAAGTGAAATAATTTTCCAACAAATTAAGCAACAGTGGAATTGCTATAATTAGTCTCCAAGTGGGAGATTGTTGGGTGTGGAGCCTAATTATCTTCTTGATTTAGAGGTATCAACCACATTGTACCCATGTTCCTAAGTGGAGAGGAAAATCCACTTGTATGATAGCTAACAAGGTCTAGTGGGGGGTGACAACTACTTTTAAAGAGCCTCCACCTCGTAGGGGTTCTGGCGAAGCACCCCCAAAGTTAAAAATAGATGAAAATTTTCCTTGTAAAATATTGTAATTTCGTAGTCAATCTAGGAATTTCATTATGTGTTATAGCTCCAAATCTCACTCTTGATATTTGTGATGCTACACTTATGGCCTAGGGCAACTCCTCCTTCTAGACCTAGTCCAAATACTTAAGAAACATTGTTTTACTCCCTATACGCGACATTGCCCTAAGATAAACGAGTGTGTACGCGGGTTTGTGTATACCCAACCCATGTATATGTCTTAAAACACTTAAAAAAAATTAAATCTCCTTAATTTCGGGCGGAGATCATGGGTTTTACCTGTTGATTACCTATTAGTGCCTGTGGCTCAACTGTTCCCATTGAATTCCCAACTAAAAAACCACTTTGGGAGAAGTATAAAAAGGCTTCAATGGGAAGGCCTAAGGAGGAGAGAATATAGAGAAAACTACTCTACTAAGATTATCCCTAATTAGGTCTGAAGATCCTTGTGCTTCCAGCACTCCCTCTATTATAGGAAACCCTTGTTTCCTTGAGCTTTTATGTTATTTCACTAGTTGAGATATCTTTGTATGAGTCATGGAAGGAGCCTTTTGAAGACTTGGGATTGGACGGATCTGGAGGACGGTTCCGCTTGGAGCCATCAAGAGGAAGATTCAGGTGATATCATTCCTTGATTTGTTTTAGTTATCTACAATAAATAAACATTTGTCTTGTTCCCGAAATCAATCTTCTTCATGTATATGATGTTAATGTTATGGTTTACGTATGAATAATTGTTTCAATTGCATAACTAACTACCTTTGAATATGTTATGAAGTTTATTTCTATATGATACTTGGTCCATATATTGCTATGCTTCTTTGAATTGGTTGTTTTGTAGGTCTAAGGATTGAAAGGAACTCCAAGAGGGTTTGTACCCTGATTGGAACTCCCCGAATGAAGGACCCCCAGGTGCACCTCTCTTCACGTAGTTTTCTTATTTAAGTATAATGGCTATGTGGAATGCTTGTTTTTTACTGTAGATAACCCCCGCTCAGCTAGGGTGTTGACCCAAAACCCTAGGGGACTTTGTCCCTCAATAGAATTGGTGACTCCACTGGGGACAACAGTATTGTGGTTCCTAGTTTGGGTTAATTTAAGCCAATCAGGGCTCAACCTTTGATTTTCTTGTTGTAACTAAGTTGTTTGTTCCTATAGGAACTCAAACTTTAAGTCTAAGTAGTTTCTTTAGACCCCTTTTTTCTTTTTTCTTATGACCTATTATATACACAGTTTTGTAAGGTTACAGAAGCATATGTACGCAAGTTTCCCCATATGAACCCGCGTATACATAGGTTTATTTGGGCTGAATCACGTATAAATGTAGCTCTGCATTGACACAGTTGCGTATACCCTAATTTTCCAATATTTTTGCAAATATTTCTTGTTCAAAAATTTTGTTTGTTGGTTTAAGTGCTTCCTGAGCAATCAAGTTTGGTTGTTAGTCTGTGTTTTTACAGCAAGTTTTTGGGTTCAAATTCTCTCCGGTTATGGAAAGTTTTGGTCTTGATTTATTTTGTTGCAAGTGTCATCATTTGTGTTTGATCACACAAGATTTCTATTTGAGAATCTTGGCTGTTCTGGTCTTCCAGGGTAGAAAGATTGGTTTCAATCTTTGTGACAAACTTTATCTTTGTGATCTTCTTAATTTGTGTCAAAACTGCATCTTGTGGCCATTTGTTTTTCTTGCTTCTTGAAAGTTGTTGAGTGATGATTTTAAAAGTTTTCTTTCTTGATCTTTTGATCATTGTCACCAAGCCCTTTTTGCTGCTTTTTGGTTGTTAAGAGCATCTTGAAACACCTATTTTGTTGAGTTTTTTCCCATTTTGAGTTGATAACTTGCGAAGTGTTTTTGTTGCCTACTCTTTGGTCTTAAAGTTTTCAATAGTATTAAATCACTTTTGAAAAGTTGTTTTTTGTTTTTGCTTTTGAAGAAAACTTCTTGAAAACTTGGTTTTTGCTTTCTTTTGACTTGTTTTGATTTGGTTTCTTTTTGCGAGTGTAAGTGCATTTTGTTTGTCTTAAGATTTTCTTTTAGTGTTTGGACAAAAATAAGCATTAGCAACTTATATTCTATCTAAACATCTTAGGTGGCTAATTAGAAGCGATAAAAAATTTGCTTTTATTATTTGCTTTAGAGTAATCTTAAGTTTCTTGCATCTTCATTACACCTTGCATTAGGATAGTTTTGCATTGTTCATGTATTAATAATCTTTTTGTGAGTGTGAAGTGTGTTGCAAGAAAAGAAAAGAAAAAGTTTTTTATTTCTAGGTGATTCTTATAACCCGAGTAGAAGTTGCATTTCATCAACAAAAAAAAAAAAATTGCATTCATGTAGTTACTTTTCCTTTGATTTTGGTTGAGTCATACACACATCATTAGTTTCACTCCCATACCCTTGACTTAAAAGAACAACCCTTAAATTCAAGCAGTAATAAAATATACTAGAACTTTTTATATTGTCAATTTAGACATACCAACAAGTTTTAGGATATTTAGGGCCTTGGATTAGGCGAGTGGAGAGAAAACTCTCCAAGGCCACTTTAAACTGTCAAACATATAAGTCTGAATAATGAGTACAAATCCAATAGTGTTAGGGAGACCATGAAAGCTCTGAATCTGGGAGTTAAGCACGAGGGTTTTTGAAGATAAGGAAGAGAGATACCCCCTCTCCTACTTGTTGGATCTTACCTCAAGACTATTTTGCCTGGCTTTTGACACGAGTTAGTAACCTTAGCTGCTTATCCTAGGGATCTACACAGGTGGCTGTGGAGAGGAATCCCGTGGCACTTGAGGTCGACATTGTATCACTCTCAGCAGTACTTCTGGAGGGAATCCTTTCGAAGCTCACGGGCTTGCACCATCACAGGCTGTTGTTTGGAGGTTAGTGTAATATCCTCTGATAGCTTCGCTGGTAGGCCTGGGCTGTCATTATACCAGACTATCTTTAGAAGGCACCTACTTCACTTTCTTGTATTTTGGTGTTCAGTCCTCATCACCCGGAGTGGAAATACTTGGAAGTCGCTTGATTGGTTGTATATTTAGGGACTTTATAGTCGAGTGCTCTTTACTTGTTGTATATAGTTGGCTTTAGGTATTTTTGTCTAGTCACTTTTTGGACTTTGTATCTGGAGTGACTAACTTACCACTCTCTCGATCTTGAAAGGATGTTGGTCATTCTTTCAGAAATAGTGGAGATGCCTCCTCAAGGGAAAAGGTTTTGATTGTGTATCTATCTTCCTTGAAAAGTCATTTGTACATTCCTGTAAGGTAAGGGTCTGCAAATCAGTTAGATATGGCCAATATTCCTATGGAAACCAACCAAGGTACCCTCCCAACAAGGGATCCTTGTGCTTTTCCATTCTTTGGAAACGTTGGTACTCCCTTGATGGCCACTTTGAATATTCCTGGATTGAATGTTGGACTACCCGTTTGGTTGTGGTCCACTACAAATATTCCTGATGTTATTGAAGATTCTTAGATGAATGCTTTATTTCAGGGTCATCACATGGGTGCTAATTGTTCATCTTCTTTCAAAGAGAAATCTGTGATTCCTCTTTCTCCTCCTTCTTGTAATAAGAAATCTAAAAAGAGGAAAAAGAGGAAGACGAAGAAGAAGAATAATTCTAGCAAATCATCATCAACCTATGCTAGTCCTGTTGGAGATGAGCCTTCAGCCACTGCAAGTCATGCTAGGGGCACAAGTCTAGTCACTTTGAGTCACACTAGCACCTCATCACCAACCTCTTCTAGTCATGTTGAAGATGAGCCTTCAACCGCTGCTAGTCACACTAGGGGCACAAGTCTAGTCACTACGAGTCATAGTAGAACCTCATCATCAATCTCTGCTAGTCATGTTGAAGATGAGCCTTTAGTTGCTACAAGTCATGCTAGGGCATAAGTCTAGCCACTGCAAGTCATACTAGCAAAGAGTCACTGACCTTTGCAAGTCATGTTTGGGACTCTCCACAAACCACTGCTAGTCATGTTGGTGGAATGAATGTTGATAAGAAACCTGGACGTAGAGGTTTTAAACCTAAGTTCCCTTGCAAGATATGCAAGGAAGACCATCTTACTCATTTGTGCGCTAGTATTCTAGAGGTACAAAGGATATGGTCTGAGTCTGAAAGTTCTTCTTTGCCTCAATCTGATATGGTTTCCCAACAGTCCCATCAGCCATTGTCAATAATGTGGTTGAGCCAGTGCAATCTATGGCTGATTACACTCCTCTTATTGGGGGTGAAATGCCTAACAAAAGAGTTTATTTGATTTCTAGTACAGAGTCTTCTGGTACAGGGGGCATTCCGACTGCTTCAAATTCTCCCCCTCCAAGTCCTAGGAGTGTTTCCTTTAATTGGGATAGTCTTGTCGAGCCTCGTCTTCCTTCCGTTGTACCTTTCCAAATAAAGGTCTGGGTTAATTCCACAAATGTCTATCGGTGTATGGTGGATGAAGGATCATCTGCAAGTATTATATTCTCTTTGACTTGGAAAGCTTTGGGTTCCCCAAAGTTGTTGGCAGATCAAAGTCAGTTGTTAGCCTATGACAGAAGATCTGGTGAATCTATGGGTGTTCTTCCTCAATTGCCTATTACTTTAGGTGGGAAGACTATTTTAATCGATATGATGGTGGTTGTTAGCCCTTTAGACTTTAATATTCTACTTGGGAGTGATTATGTCTATGCTATCAATGTTTTGGTGTCTTCGTGCTCTTGAGTGATGTGTTTTCCTCATAACGAGAATATTGTCACTATTGATCAACTTGCATCTAATAATTACCACCCTAAGTCAAATTTACTACATAATACCCCTTGGTTTGTTCCAAGTGTTCAAATAGACTCTACCTCGCCACGGGTGAATTATGTGGCATTGAATCCTCAATGTTCAATTGCTTGTAAGAAGGATCCTTTGACCTATTATTCTCCTTCTTGGGACTTGTTCCTAGTAGTTGACCAAGAGATTCTTCTTATAGGGACATGGGACCCTTTAATCCCCTCTTTTGATCCTTGTAGTTCTCATGATTTCTTGGAATTTGATTTGTCGTCACAGGAGGAACTCTTTGAAGCCATGAGTTTTGACTACCAAAGGAGTCCTTGGCCTGAGCCTTGTAAGGGGTTTATCTAGAAGAACTATTATGCGTAAGCCACAGGGTTGCTTTGTTCTGTGTACCATATTGTATATATAAGGCACACATTTTCAATTTTTTCATTCTATAACACAAGATTTGATATGAAGTTTATATGTGGGATGTATTAACTTCTTGTCTAGTGTTCCTATTTATGTACACAGAACTTGGAAGATTTTCTCCTTCGGAAATTTTTATGGTTAATCCATTCTGATAAGTATTGGTTCTTGAAACTGGCATATAGGTTAGGTTTTCCACCTGCATTGTGCACTTATCAGTTTCGTTTCCCATTTTGGCCTTAGGATCGACCCCACCAAGTTATGGTGCATAACCTTCTCATTGCTTAGAAGTATCATGACTTGTGTGGTAGAGCCTACCTTATCATGGGTGCCCTAGTTAGTATCTTGTTGTCACTTGGCACTCATGCTGATTTTTTATCCCTAGGCTCAGAGTCCTCTTTAGTCCTGCCATGACTTATGCACTGAAGAATCATTGCTCTTTACTTCTTTGCTTCATTCTGGACTTATACACTAGAGTCTCCTTTGTGTTGAGTTGTACTACTGCATTGCATATTGACTATTTTCACCTTTTGGCCTTTAGCGGGCTTCACTTGGACTCATGTTTAATCCAACTTTTGACCAAGTCATTTGCAAAATCAAAATTGCAATCCCTTAGCTTCTACAACTTGACACACCTATGACCTATGGAAGGAACACACCTTTGAGTGTCTTTAACTAGTTTTCACCTCCCTGCATTGAGCATAGGATTGTTTCAATCCCAGGAACTAGATCATCGGCTTCATCGACAATCATTCTTTCCACTATAGTATAACACTCTTTTATTCTTTTTCCAGCTTAAAGAAAAAGACAAAAATAAAAATAAAAAATGATATATTCCAAAAAATAGTGGGAACGGGACAATATTTCCATTTATTGTTGGCAGCTAGAGTCAGTCATGTCGCCCTTGAACAAAGCACTCAAAACAAAATCTCCTCCATTTGGGTGGGATTTAGTTTTACTTAGGTACGCCTCAACCTTGTTATTAAGTTAGTTCTCCTCTGATTGGTTATCTCTTCTAATCATATGGAGAGTTCGTTCATGCCTCCTACATGACGAACTTATACAGAGTCATCATATGCTGCCACATGGTCATGATTGAGTCGTGCTTCTGTTCAAGGGAAGTTAGCCCGAGTCAGCCTCTCTATGGTGTCTCTTGACTCATTTTTCAGTCAGCCATCCCTGGTTGTCAGTGTCTTGTCTATCATCACATCAGTTATATTTGTCCTTTACTTGTGCCGATTTGAGAAGGTATCCATTGACTTCTTGCTAGCGGGTCTTTTCCTTATCGACGACGACATATTTCTCTGAGGATAGGCCTAGAACCGCACCCTAGCTCTATTTTCATTATTGATAGGTCACCTTGTGCTCAACATCGATTACTATCATGGGTCTTTGACTGAGTGGTTTCCCTTGTGTTTGACATCAGCTTACACTATGACATATTGGGATTCGTGCAGTGCCTTGGTTTCCATTTGACCCTATTGGTGGATACCTCACCTCTGTGTCAATTTTCATTACTGGTTGGTTCAGAGGGTTTATGTCCTGCACTAGCCACATCTTGTGTATGCCAGAAACATGCTTCGGTCAGGTTACTACATCTTTTTTCATCTGATTCTTTCCACATTATTGGCCTACAGGTTACACTCACGCTAGATTGATGAAGGATGCCTTAATGCCTTCCTTCTAGTGAATCTTTCCCCATCGACTATGACTCATTGCTCTGGGGAAAAGGTCTAGAGTCCATTTGGCTGTGCCTTTGGGTTTGCAGTCATCAGTGGCAGAGCCTTCACTATCGACAGTGGGAAACCATCATTGTCTTCCGATTGATAGATTCTTGTAGGTGTCTGACTTCAACTCATCTATTCACACTTGTTAGTTTGTATTAGGTACCTTGACTCTCATTATCATTATTGGTGAGTAGTCTTGCATTTGTTAACGGTATACATCAATGACCGGTAATAATGATTTCTCACATGGTCGACTTTGGATCATTTATTTCCATTGTGTAGAAATGTACCATGGCGGTCGGTGAAGACCTCAAGTTGCATCAGCATTCATTGGTTCACTTGACAGTTGCTCTTGTTGCTTCTAGTTGATACCACTCCACCTTATATGTTGCAGTCATTCATGGTGACATTCTATATGTTGGAACCTAACTTTGCAGTGTAGTACCATCTTATTCCTTCATGTTCATTTCGTACTTTTGGGATCAGCCTTTGATATCAGTGATAAACTTCATCTTTCAGCATCATTGACATTCTTATATGTGATATTCAGACATGTACTTGTTCAATTGTGATCAGATGATCCATTATGTATTCCTAATCTTCTATACTTGTATACTTAGTGGATCCTCTTGTACTTGATATGCAGACATGATTTACTTTCTCTTAGCATGGGTATGCCCGCCTTAGACTGTTTCTTTCTGATCTTCTTTTGTGGCTTGGCAAGCTGAAATCTGGTGAAGTCCTTCTTAGTGTTTGATAGGTTTCATTTCCATGTACTTAATACATTTCGGCCATCATGTACCCCTTCTAACCTCCTATATTAGGGGGCATCTATTATAGCTCCAAATATCACTCTTGATATTTGTGGTGCTACACTTATGGCCTAGGGAAACCCCTCCTTCCAGACCTAGTCCAAATACTTAAAAAATAGTGATTTACTCCCTATACGCGACATTGCCCTGAGATAAACGCATGCATATGTGGGTCTATGTATACCCAACCTGTGTATATGTCTTAAAACATTTAAAAAAAAATATATCCTTAATTTCTAGCGGAGATCATGGGCTTTACCTGTTGATTACCTATTAGTGCTTGTGGCCCAACTGTTCCCAATGAATTCCCAACTTAAAAACTACTTTGGGAGAAGTATAAAAAGGCTTCAATGGGAAGGCCTAAGGAGGAGAGAATAGAGAGAAAATTACTCTGCTGAGATTATCCCTAATTAGGGCTGAAGATCCTTGTGCTTTGAGCATTCCTCCCATTACAGGAAACCCTTGTTTCCTTGAGCTTTTATGTTATTTCACTAGTTGATGTATCTTTGTATGAGTCATGGAAGGAGCCTTTTGAAGACTTGGGATTGGATGGATCTGGAGGACGGTTCTGCTTGGAGCCAGAAAGAGGAAGATTCAGGTGATATCAATCCTTGCTTTGTTTTAGTTATCTGGAATAAAGAAACATCTGTCTTATTCCTGAAATCAATCTTCTTCATGTATATGATGTTAACGTTATGGTTTACGTATGAATAATTGTTTCAATTGTATAACTAACTACCTTTCAATATGTTATGAAGTTGATTTCTATATGATACTTGGTCCATATATTGTTATGCTTCTTTGAATTGGTTGTTTTGTAGGTCTAAGGACCGAAAGAAACTCTAAGAGGGTTTGGACCTTGGCTGGAACTACCTGAACGAAGGACCCCCAGGTGTACCTCTCTTTGCATAGTTTGCTTATTTAAGTATCATGGCTATGTGGAATGCTTGTTTTTTACTGTAGATAACCCTAACTCTACTAGGGTGTTCACCCAAAAACCTAGGGGACTTTGTCCCTCAACATTAGGAAAATGATATAATGATAGAAATTATGTTAATTTAAGGTTTGTTTCCCTAGAAGGATCCCTGGAGCTCTATAACAACTTTAGTCCTTGGAGGATGTGGGTTGAGATCGAGGTATCTCAAGCCTTATAACAACTTCAGTCCCTGGAGGATGTGGGTTGGGATGGAACCTCTGGAGCGCTGTAACAACTTGGGTCCCCTAGAGGTTGTGGTTTGACATAGCCACTCTGGATTCCTATAGCATCTTCGGAAGAGGCCTTCCTAAATCATAAGCAGAGAAAGGCTAGAGCAGAGACAATTCTACATTGCCCTATTGGAACAGTGGATTATGGACTCCCTAAAAGGGGGTGAATCACTGTGGGCGAACTTGGGGTGAGGAAGGGAAAATTTGGATTCCTTGTGCTGGAAAGAAGGAAGCCATTGACCAATGGGATTGAGGAATAGGCCCTCTAGAGTTCTCGTGAAAATTGGAAGTTAGTTTGTAGTCCCAGAAGTAAGAGTTCCCCCTTAGATTTTGGAATTTGGCTTGGGGTGACCACTTCAAGTGATAGTGACTATAGTTGCCTATGGTGGGGTGGATAGTCCTAGTCCGAGATTCAGTTGCCCTAAAAACTTGAAGATGAGTATTATATGTTCACCTATTTATTTCCTTTGATAAATCATTTTGCTTTATCATTGGTGATGGTTCTGAGTGTAAGAGACTATGTTAATGCCATCATCACTTGTATAAACAATGCATCTCTATGGGAAAATTCTATTGATGTATATGTGTTGATACTTAAAAAGAATAATAATCCACATAACATATAATGTCTAAGCTATAGATCTAAGGCTTAATCTTAACTTGAAAGAAATTCTTAACTAAGCTCATAATAATACAGTAATGAAAGTAAAATAGCTTTATGATAAGTCACAAGACCATAACCCAAGCCAAAAGAGATTGAATTGAAATATTGAAAGTAAAGATCTTTGAGGCCATTTTTATTAATGTATAGTTTACATAAGAGGCGCTATGTTGGGTAGAGGCCATTAATTTTTTGCAAGTCTTGGATTCATTTACAAGTTTCTAAGTCATAAGGAAATCATGCTTTCTATGCGGTGGAGGATTACCCCTAGGCCAAGACACCCATAAACCTTTCCTAATTGACCTCGAAGCTTCATTTGAAAAAATCTCCATTTCTACCATAGGAACTTTGGTGAGGAGGATTGTGTATCCCTAGGAGTAGCCAAATGCCCTCACAACCATTGAGTGGTGTTATGGATCTTCTTGCAAGCCCGAAATGGATTCTGGCACTTTCAATGTATAACGGGAGAGGTGGTAAAATTTTGGAATCTCGCGCCAAGTCTCTTGTAGGCAATGGACCTTAGAGTGCTCATGCGGTCATGTGAGGAATTCCCTACTCGAAGGCCAAGGAGGCCCACAAAATGGAAACCCATTAACTAAGCTATCACCCAAGCTCAGGAAGGGTAGCATCAGGGTGCACGCTAATAAACCCTTAGTGTCATCATAGAAGCTTGACCTTGATCTAGAGGTTTGTCAGACCTCTGAAGTAGATCCATAGTTGAAAGTATCCTCTTGAGGAAAACTGCGTTAATAGTCAAGCTTTCCCTTAGGGAGATCACAAAGATCCCCTTCCACTTTATCACATAAGGAAGGGATGATGTAACATAATCAATCCATAGCAGAATAGTGAGGGAAATATATTGTTGTAGCACAAAGGAGAGAAGACCTAACTTTATAGAATAGGTTAGATAAGATTATCCCCTTACATATTGGAACTCTAGATGTGGAGGCTTCTCATTGATGCTCCATATTCCCCTCCAACGTGATTAGTCACCAAAAGACTGAAGTGGTTGGAAAAGACCAAAATGGGTTAGATTCCAGAAGTAATTCAACTAAGTCACCAAGAAGTATGTCATTTGATGTACTCGATATTGTTATTAGATAGATATTATAATGGAAAACTAATGTCAGTAACCCAAAGGTCAAAATCTCAGAGTCTCATATTCCATTGCGAAAAGTGAGTTTGGTTGAAGCGCAGGGATGATGTAGCAGGTGACCTATGCCTAGTGGTGCTACCATTTTTGGGATGGTTGGTTCAAAATCCACATATGCATAGATTCATAGCCAATAAGATTTAAATTGGAGCACAAGCAGCAAGCGTCAGGAAGGAGAAGAGTGGGTGGAGCCCACCCGATTATGATTGCCCAAAGATAATCACTTAGTTTTAAGTTGCTCTAATACTAGTGTAGCCCCTTATTTTTTTGTTAGTTTAGCCCCCTTATTATTATTATTGGGCCCATGTCATCCCCATATTATTATTATTGTGCCCCATAGAAGCCCACTATTGTTATTTTTGTGCCGTACATTATTATTGTTATGTAGGCTTTAATTATATTATGACCCCTTAGACTCCTATATATAGAAAGGTCTTGTCATTTGTTTCATCCAAGAATTGTTTATTTATGTCATGTAAAGGAGGTTTACCCCTTAAATATGCCTCAAATAGGCTAATTCTCAAGTCTTTAATCTATCTTTTCTTCTATTTTATGAGTTGGTTGCATAAAATTTGGACTGAGAGCTTTCGATTTTAGGGTCTCGCTACTTCAAACAAGTCATATTGGTATTTTTGCTAAAAAAATTGTTTCTACGAAGCTGAAATTTCAATAACATGGACCCTAAATTATGGTTAACTTCGTGTAAAAGTTTAAAATCTTAGTTCATTACATTTTTAGAGATATGATATGCGGAAGTTAGGTTTTTGTAGGATCTAGAATTCAACCTAAAATAGATGAACTAGGGAAAATCGTCATAAATTTCTCTCTGAGAATCAGATTTGAATTTCATAAAAAATGACTAAAATTGCATGGACTCTAGTTTCGTTTGTATCTTTTCATGGTCCAAGGTCGAAACAGTGGCACTCGACACTCCATACAAGTTTGATCTATGGTACCAGTCTACAATCAGGACATTGTGGAAGATTAGGAATAACTCCTTCTAGAAGAATGAAATCTCGGTCTGACTTGTGGGGTTGGAAATAAGAATGAAAGGGCTACAACAATGTGAGATTTTAGACCTTGGGGATCTTAAATTACATAAATACAATAACTTCAATATCTATCTCCTAAAAAGAAAGAAAAAGGTGTGTATGTTTTTAATTTTTACACAACTTTTGTTTGAAAAATAAGTTTGAAGTGATTCCAAGGGCATATTGAAGCATAGATATGAATATTGGGTTCTAAAATTCCTCCTAAAAAAATAACTATACACCCATTAAGCCCTCAAAAAAATTTACTATGACGCATGAAGAGGAAGAATTGAAACATGATAAATCAAAATTACGAGACCAACTGCAAAAAATTTCACTCTCACAAAGAGCAACCAAAGATGAACTAAAATGGGACATGGACGGCTTAAAAAGGGACACGAAGGGTTTGAAATTAGACATGGAATGTTTGAATGGTGGATTAAAATAATACATGGATGCTAATATGGAAGATTTGAAGGAAGTTTTGACAAAGTTGCTACAAGAAATGCTTCGTAATAGCGAAAATGTGTTTGATGAAACTCATGTTGAGAACAAAATGAATGTTAATAATGATTTTATAGACTCTAGCTTTTCATTTAACACCCACCATATTCCAAATATTGAAATGAGGAAGTTTGATGTAAAGGATTTGTAACATGGACACTAGAAATGGACCAACATTTTGATCTCCATAATGTGCAATATGTACAAAAGTTACGCATTGCATATTTATATTTAGAACCCAATCAGTTTGTATGGTATCAATGGATTTATTCTCATAAACCACTTGTCACTTGGTCAATTTTTACTAAGGAAATGATAGCACATTATGAGGATACAAAGAGAAATACCTTCTTTAGCCAATTAATAAATCTCAAACAAAAGGGTCAATGGCAGAGCACATTGAGGACTTCAAAAAAAGAATATAAGGGTAAAGGATATTCCAAAGGAGCATAGGATTGATGTATTGATAGGGAATTTAAAGGATGACATCCAACATGAGGTTTGCCTTTGGGAATGTGATCCATTGGAGAAGGCATTTAGGGTGGCAAGAAAAGTTGAAAGGAAAATTATGGCAACAAGCAATTCTACTACTCATAACTATAAAGATCAAAGCGTTTCTACTCCTAGCCTTCCACAACCTACAAGGTTGAGACCTTAACAATTGGAAGAAAAAAGAGAAAAAGGGATTTGTTATAGTTTTGATAGCAAACACACTAAAGGTCATAAGTCTACTGAGAATAAATTATTTTACATATATTTTGAAGAGGAGGAAGAAAACGAAAAAGAAACATCAAAAGAAGAGGATATACACCAAGAACCAACCCTAGAGAAAGAAGAAACGAATCCAACCATATCTTGTAATGTATTGGTAGGAATTACCACTCCTAAAACTCTCAAAATAGATGGACATATCAAGAATAAAAAGGCAATAGTGTTGATTGATTCGGGTAGTACCCATAATTTTATTCATTGTAAGACACCCAAGGAATTTAATCGCTTCCTATATCCATCACCAAAGAGTCAAGTGATGGTTGCAAATGGAGGAACTATAAATTTATTTGGAAAGTGCCATAATATCAAGATAACCATGGGGGGATATATATTTAATAGTTAAATTTTGTCCATTCCAATTGGTGGTTTAGATGTTGTACTAGGAGTCCTATGGTTACAATCTTAGGGTATGATAGCTTTTAATTTTCAAGAAATTTTCTTGGAATTTTTTTGGGAAGGAAAGGAAGTTGAATTAAGGGGTATCACAAAGAAAAAGGGAAACATAATCAGCTCTAATGTCATGACAAAGCTTCTAAATAAATAACAACAAGGTGTAATTGCACAATTATGCTCAATAGAGGTTCAAACATTGAAATCATCTATTTCTTCAGATCTCCAAAAGGTCTTAGAAAATCATTACGAGGTATTTGAGGCTCCCAAAGGTCTCCCACCTATTCATGGTCATGATCATGATATTCATTTGATTCTAGGAAGTGCTCCTCTAAACATCAAGCCTTAACGATATACCTATTCCCAAAACAATGAAATTGAATGTATGGTTGTAGAAATGCTGGAGGTCGGTATAATTCAGCGTAACGAAAGTTCTTTCTCTACTCCAATAGTATTTGTACACAAGAAGGATCGATCATGGCACATGTATCCAGATTATAGGGAGCTCAACGAGCTCACTATTAAAGATAAATTTCCCATTCCTGACATTGACGAATTGTTGGATGAATTACGTGGAGAATTTTACTTCACTAAGTTGGATCTCCATTAGGGATATCATCAAATTACAATGAAGACTAAAGACATTCTGAAAACAACATTTAGAACTCATGAGAGTCATTATGAGTTTTTGGTCATGCCTTTTGGCCTTACCAACGCACCTTCCACATTTCAAGGTTTGATAAATTCCGTTTTCAAACACTTCCTTAGAAAATATGTGTTATTATTTTTTGATAATATACTAATCTATTGCAAGTCTTAGAAGGATCATGTTCAACATTTTGACAGGGTGATAAGACTATTGGAGGAGAAACAATTATATGTAAAAAGCTCCAAATGTTTCTTTGGAGTACAGGTGGTTGAATCTCTCGGTCATATTGTATCTCATGAACATGTTATGGTGGACCCTAAGAAAATTAAAACCATTAATGAATGGAAAATCTCCACAACCATAAAGCATCTTCAAGGATTTATCTGGTTGACAAGGTATTATCACAAGTTTGTTAAGAATTATGGGAGAATAACAACACCTCTAACAACATTGCTGAAGAAAGATGCATTTTCTTGGACTCCAGAATCAACTAAGGCCTTTGAACATCTTAAATAGGAAATGTTCCAAGCACCAGTATTAGTTATGCCAAACTTCACAAAAACCTTTATTGTGGAATGTGATGCCTCGAGAAATGGAATTGGTGTTGTTTTAATGAAAGAATGAAGACCCATTTCTTTTGAAAGTCATACAACCAAAGGAAATTATTTACACAAACCTATTTATGACAAGTAAATGCTAGAAATACTACATGCACTAAAGCAATGATGACCTCATCTAATGGGAAGATAGTTCAAGGTAAAAAAAAATCATGATAAGTCTTAAATACTTTTTGAAACAAATATTATCTTCAAAAGAGAAACAAAAATGGGTCACAAAGATGTTGGGTTATGAATTTGGAATCATCTACAAAAAAGGGAAGAAACATGTTGTTACAAATGCAGTCTCAAGAAATGATAAGGATTTGGAAGCATTTCTTTGTTCCATTTCTATTGTCCAACCAGATTGGATAATTGAAGAAAGGATGAATGGAAGAATGATGAAAAAGTGTGGACAATCATTCAAAAGTTTCAGCAAGGTACCAAGACATATGATACATTTAGCTGGAAAAATGATTCATTATGTTACAAATATCACCTTTATATTTGTAATAATTCCCAACTCAAGCAAAAGATTCTTTTGGAATTGCACACCTCTCCCTTAGGAGGAGACTCATGATTTTTAAAAACTTACCATAGGGTAAAGAATGAATTTTTTTAGGATGGCCTTAAATATGATATTCAAAAGTTTGTGGTGGAATGTTTGGTTTGAAAATGAAATAAAGTTGATACAATTAATACCCTTAGACTGTTACATCCTTTAGTCATTCCAATTCAATGTTGGCAGGAGGTATTAATTGATTTTATCACAGGTTTACCAAAGTCTAAGGGAAAGAGTGTCATCATGGTGGTAGTTGGTAGATTTACCAAGTATGCACACTTTTGTGCATTATCTCATCCATTTAAATCTAGTACAATTGCTATTACATTTATGGAAACAATTCAAAAGATACATGGAAACCCAAATATTATTGTAAGCCATAGAGATCCCATTTTCACTGAGATTTGTTGGACAAAATTATTTTCTTGTCTAGGTATTCAATTAGCTCATATCTCTTCTTATCATACTTAATCTGATGGGAAAACTAAGAGAGTAACAAATGCTTGAAAGGATATCTTCGTTGCTTTGTATCTGATAAACAAACACAATGGGTCAAGTGGTTACCTCTGGTTGAATGGTGGTATAACAGTTCCTTCCATACTGCAACAAAAATGACCCCATTTATGGAACTTTATGGATATCATCCACCATCCATCACATCATATTTACAAGAAAATTCTAAGGTTCAAGAAGTGGAAGATCACATCGAGCATCAATAACAAGTTCACCAACTCTTAAATGATAACCTCACTTTGGCACAAAATCAAATGAAACAAAAGGAAAATTATCATGACAGGGAAATCAATTTTGATGCAGGTGACTCAGTGTTTTTACCGATACAACCATACAAAAAAATGTCCCTCGAGAAAGCTAGGAAGGATAACAAATTATCACCAAAGTACTATGGTTCTTACAAGGTGTTGCAAAATATTGGTACTATGGCATACAAATTGGAGCTTCCTGCATCTTCCCGAGTGCACCTAGTTTTCCATGTTTCATGCTTAAACAAGGTTTTAAGTGAAAAGATCCCAGTTCAAACAATATTTCCAAAACTTGATGTGGAAGGAAAAATCATATTGAAACCTGAAGTAGTCATGGAAATAAGAACCCTGACAACTATGAAATCAATGAATTTCATAATATCTCATCAAATGGAAGAACTAACCCGCTGAAGATTCCACATGGGAAAATGAGAATTTTATACAGAATCATCCAAAACTACTCAAGCATTGAGGAAAACAATTTTTTGAAGGGAAGCGGCATGTTAGGTCCCTATAATACTAGTGTAGCCCCTTATTCTTATTGTTAGTGTAGCCCTGTTATTATTATTGTTGTGGCCACGTAGTCCCCATATTGTTAATATTGTTCCCCATAGAAGCCAACTATTGTTATTGTTGTGCCTTTACATTATTATTGTTATGTAGGCTTTGAATATATTGTGACCCATTAGACTCGTATATATAGAAAGGAGGTCTTGTCATTTGTATCATCCAATAAATGTTCATTTATAAGATGTAAAGGAGGTTTCCCCCTTTAATAGGTGGCATCACACTCAACGTGATTAAAGGGCCATTATAGTTAAGCATCAAGATAAGAGTTTTCAGGCCACAAAGGAAAGCATACGCCAATAGGAAGATACCAAGTAAATTCCACACAACATGTCATCCTGCCTAGTTCATCCTATAGGATTGCAAAGGAAGGTAGAGTAGAAGCGTTGGGAAATGGGCATCAAGTCACATGGAAGCATCCCAACACATCTCGAGAGGTTAATCATGTTAGGCCTTGCGAGGGGTGGAGGAAGTTTCTCTATTAATAATATTATTAAGATACCCATATAGTTATAATAATATTTAAATATTATTTATATGTAATAAAATTCAAATTCTAAGCTATAACCTAATATTAATATTTGTTTATTATATATATTATATATAATATATATATATATATATATATTATAATATATTTTATATGGTAAACTCTATTAAGTGAATAGTTAAATATAGTATTATAAATAAATTAAATTAATAATTAATAAAATTTTAATAATTAATAATTAAATACAAATTTATATTCGCAGCTTCATCTATATTCTCTTAACATAAAAAAATCTCTAAACCATTAACAAAGTCTATTTATATAAATCTAAATTAAAATGAATTATTTTTGAAAAATTCCAAAATATGGACTATTGAATATAAAATTCTATTTATTTAAATAAATAAATAGATTATTTTTTTTTTACTAACTACACTTTTTATTTCCTTTTTATATAAATAACTAATTTATCTTTTTTTGTCAATCTATCTCATTTTTTAACTTTTTTTTAATCTTTATGATTGTTATTCTAGTCTCTGACATCTCTTTATTTGTAGGTTTGGTCAGCTCTCATGCATACCATCTGATTGATTTATGGTTCCTGATGATGGGTGGAGTGTCCACCCAAAACGTCAGTTAGATATAACTTCTACATAGTTCATATCCAAAAGATTCGGCCAATATAAATAACTATGGAAATATTCATTCTCAAATACCTTTATTTTATTAAAATGTATTTTTTCAATATTATGATATTATGAATATATTATGGATGTTTAATGAGTATTATAAACATACATAATTATTTATCCCTTGAAACATTTTAAATATATAAAAAATTTAATGATTTAATATAATATAATATAATATAATATATATACATTTATATATTAAATTTTGTGAAATTATTATTAGTAATTTATATTAATATTGGTTTAAATATTAATGAGATATAAATCAATTGATTTGTAAAATATTTAATATTCTATAACCTTTAATGGAGTTCCTAAAGAGTGACATGTCAGGGTATGCATTGCCGCCATCCGATTGAACATTTAACGGGAACAAACGTGGTAATACATTCCCCCAATATAATTAAGGCACATTCATCCTTCTAATACATTGTTGTATGGAATTTAATGGTTGTATGACGAAGGTGATGCTAGATATAGCATAGTTCTAATGTGTAAATTCAAGTGGAAAATATTCATATATCTATTGCCAATGTATGGTTTTCCTTGGCCATTTAACGATGAAATTCTCACTAGTCATCCCATACACCATCATTTTAGTCAAGGATGAAAATTCATGTTGCGAGATGATAATATTTAGCACATGAAACTGTAAAGTCTCCAAAATGTCTTCAAAATATCATCCACATTTCACCTTTATCACCACCATTTCACTCACATGTCTCAACTCCATAGCCATATAATCTTTTATTAGCCTCCATTTTCATGATTACATGGGGTTACCTTTGTGTTTTCCAAAAGATAATGATTTCTATTATTTTAAGTTAATTTATGGTTAAAACTCAGAAAAATGACAAGTACTTGCTAATACTTAAAAGTGGCTTGAATTTCATGACACGTGTAGGGCATTTGGAAGCTTCCAAGGCACCGCTATGTGGCCTCCAATGCTCAAATTCGAATTCGCTTCAAGATATGGAAGAAGATTTGGATAAAGGTCAAAGAGGATATGTGTCTCATCATTACCTATTTGAGTTGTAACTCTATGATATTTTCTAGGGATCAAGGGAGAGAATAATGGACCTCCATTAATGAGGTAGCTTCTTATGCTTTTGTATAAATAGGAGAGCCTTCTCCTTTCAAAGCCATTTGTAAAATTGGAGATACTCGGGTGTACAAGTTAAGGTTACTCATGTTAAAATGGAGTTTAGATTTAGCACCATTCTCATGAGTGATGTTCACCTCTTTTTGGTAATGCTTGCATTGGGAGCCTCTCAACTTGCCATCCCTCATGCTTTTGTATTGGCCACCAATAATGTGTGAGATTTATTGTTTTTCATAAATTAATATTTATTGCTTTCATATCTTTTCCTATGTGATAGGTTAAGAATGATTGTTTTTTCTTTCATTTCATGTCATGTGGTTTAGATTATTCATTTCTTAGGATCCTGATTTGATAATGCACACATGATCCCCTAGAGTATATCTCATTTCATGCAATTTCATTTTCGAAAGAGTGGCGTGCTTTTCAATTCCTGTAAGTGTGGTAGATTAAGATTTTAATTCCTACAAGTGTGGTACATTAAGATTTCAATTCCTGTAAGTGTGATAGATTAAGATTTCAATTCCGTACACTGTACTATAATTTTACTATAAGTTATTTTGAATTGGTTGTTGAATTAAAATAGGTGAATTTGATTTGTCGTTATTTGGCTTCGTAGTTAGATTGATCTAATTGGAAGCTATTTTCTAGCATATACAATACACACATGCTTCGCAAGTTATACAAAACTCCCGGGTTGACAATTAAATGGTAGGTAATTAATTTGCCTCAACATTTTGGTGTCGTTGCCAGAGATGTGTGCATAGGAACTAGCTTTCAGTCTAGAGTTTATTTTTTTTTTTTTCCAGTTTTTTTCTAGATGCATGATTAAAACATGTAGATGGATAAATTCATTTAGCTGCATATATACATATATATATATATATATATATATAATATAATATATATATATATATATAGATAAACCTTCAATCACCTACCACCCCCACTACATCACGTGGTGTAGTAAGAGCCATACATCCACATCATGAATTCCTATTTTTGTAGGTAGAAGAGATGACAAGGGAGGATGAGTAAATTGATGAAGATGATTACAATGAGGAAGATCCTTTTGGATTTCCCATTCAAGAAATGGATGCCAATGTTTAAATGAAGAACACCCCTCCATCCGTACTTCCTAACATTAAAGGTATGAGACTAGAAGACCAAGAAACTTTTCTTTTTGAATTTGAAGTCATTTGTAGATCTTATGGCTACTCATTACACAAAACTTGAATTTGTTTCCAAAAAAATTGAAGTATAAAGCTCTTAGATGGTTCATGACTTTAGGAAAAAATTCTATAAGGACATGGGATGATATGAAAAGATTATTTTTGGAAAAATAAAAAAATAATAACAAACCTAATGACCTTAAAAATGAAGTCTTCAAGATGAATAAAAAATAGGATGAAAATATAAAAGACCTAGTGGAGAGTTTTACTTATAATATAAAAAGATCTAAAATGCATAATTTAGGATCAGACATATTAAAAACTCTCATACTAAATTCTATAAAGGATGGATAGATTGATCTTCTTAACCTGATGGGAAAAGAAGATGTTTATCAATTGCCATTTCAAGAGATTTGTGAACTATGCAAGAACATATCAAGAGGAAAAGCAAAGTATGGAAGATCTCCTCAAGACATAGTTATGGCAAGGGAAAGTAATTTGACAATGGGATTGGTAATTCAAACTGAACTTAACAATTTGCTAAACATTCTTGGTAATTTAAATGAACAAATTGAGATGCTAAGAATGCAAAACAAGAAAAAAATTGAAAATGTTTATTTATTGTACCCTAAATGTACAAAGAAACATTCTTTGCATGAATGTCCACTTGATAACATTAAAATTTGTAAAATTTGTGCAGGATCACATACTACAAAATATTGCCCATCATTATCAGGGTTAAAGGCAGTTTACCAAAAGGATAATGGAGTGAATCAAGAAGAAGAGCAACTTTGTTATGTAGCTCCAAGAGGACCATGGCAGCCTCATCAACCCAATATGATGCAATATCCTTGTGCATAATTTCATCTTTATCCACAACAATCTCAAAGTAACTGGAAAACACCTTTTCCTTGGAAAACTTGGCCATCTCAATCCCAATCTCAAAACCAATCTTGGAAACAGGGTTGGGAAGAGCCTTACAGAAGAAATCTAACATATACTCAATATTTCCCTCACTATCCTCAATACCAATATTAATGTTATCCATACCATTCACCTCCACCACAACATCAGTTTCACCTCAGTTAATCTCAATTCAACCTTTCCCATTACCACTACAAAAACACCCCAAAGATCCATTCCCACTCCACTACCCGCACAACCATTTCGAATCCCCAACAATAAAACACCTCAATCTACTTACAATGTTTAGGTATTGTAAAATGATTCACCAGCTACCATTGAAGAACAACAACCAAAAGAAGAAGATTCAGATAAGTTCCAAGAATCATGGATGCCCATCAATAAAGAGCAGTTGTTGAAACCTGAGATTGAAATGTTTCATGCACGCCTATCACCAAATTGTATGAATGGAGATGACATATATGAGGACTTTCATGACATTATAGAAGGAAGCCAAGGAAGACAATATTATAATGAAACTTGCTTGAAGACAGTCATTGGATCCCAATATTCCATTCTTCAGTATCTTCTGACATCATTTCAATCAAGACAGTTGGTCTCTCATACACTAGTACATATCAAAGAATATATTTCAAACTTGCATATGAGTATATCTATCATCTTGTTACACACATGGCTCCATTGGAAACATTCATATACTTAAAAATTAAAAAAACATATATCTTTCAAACAAATAAATTAGGAAAAATAAAATCAAGCTTGGTTGCATTTTTTTAAAGCTTGATTGCATTTTTTAAGTTCTTGATTGCATTTTTTAAAGTTTTTAGACTTTAAAATATTTAGATTTTTTATTTATTTTCTTGCAAATTTTTTAATATCCCCACAAAAAAAATTTCAATAAAAAATCATGTTAGATTTTCAATAAAAAAATTAATAATAATAATAATAAAATGTTTTTGAATAAGGAAAATAAAAATTATGAAATCAGTTCTCTTCTCAGTTTTTCATTCCCAAAATAATTGACAAGCTGAAGAAGGTTCTCATGAGACCTGTAAAGAAAATCAAATGCATTAGCGTAAAAATCAAAATCTAAATTCAAAAAAATCAATCATAATAAAAAACAAAATTAGATCTTGCTTTGAATTTTATCTAATTTGTTGCATATCTAGCGTTTTTCGTATCTTTTGTTATAATTGTTGACATCTGTAGGTGTTAAGGACCAAATCTGAGGGTGATTTGATCTTTCATTAGTTTTGCCCCACTGTTGTTTAAAGTCATAGGTCAAAGATTGGACGATTGGGTTCTCTGTCGAATATACAACAAAAATATTAGTGCTAGAAATTAGAACAAGATCAAAAGGAAAATTCCAATGATGTACAAATGGAAACCATTGATGAAAAGGAGATGGAGAATCAACCCACCTCAAATTAAATCGAGCATAGTGGCACTGAAGAGAGAAAACCATCCTCTAACCATTTGAACAAATTGGGATTCAATAGACTTAATTTCAGGATTGCATACTGATTCCAGTTGTTCCAAGCCATCATCATTTTCAGAACCCATTTTGGAGAAAGAAGAAATCCAAAGCAATTTGAGGTTGGAAATTTTCTTGTAGGAGAAACAACAACCATTATTTAATTCCAATTTGGAAGGTATACAAAATCCCTCTTCATATTTTGACCAAATATATTTTCCTAAAACTTATGAAGATTACTTAGATCTCTGATGGTTCCTCATTTAATTCACTCCTTATCCATGTTTGGAGGTGGACACAAAAGATCTAGCAAGTGATTTTGATACCTGAGAATTTGCCAGAATGCATAAGAACTTCAAAACCAACATTTTTACAATGCATTTTGTGACCAAATGAAAATGAATCTCTGGAAAATAAAACATGGGTTTTTCGTAGAACAGGGTAAGTTATGTTTAGCTTGGAAATTTTCCTCAAAATTCATAACAGAGTGAGTGATTTTTGGTGTTCTCTGGAGCCTTATTTGTGGGATTGCATGGAAAAAAAATAGATTTTCAATTAAATGCACAGACAACAATTGCGACCATGATCTAATTTCCCTTATCTATAGGAAGAAGATTCGCCAAAGATATGATCTGCCTGATCTACAAGAGGCACGGAGTGTTGTCCATGCTTTATGAATCCTTCAATGATGTTGGCAATAAAGATGAGTCTGTGACTACAGAGCCTGTTGGAAGCCCAAAGCATGCTATGGTGTCTTCTCGGAAGTGTTCTTTTCATGGTGATAAGAAAATTATTGATGGGCCTGTAGAGGACTGTGGAAAAGGCTCCATGCATACACCAAATGGTTCAAAGACAGAATATGTTGTATCTTGGATTCCATGTAGTACACCTCCTAAACTTGTGCTTCCAATAACATCACCGACATATAAGACTACAAGCAAATCTAATGGCATACAAGATGCAGCTGATGGGCTATGGGAAAGATACAAGTGTGTCGCATTAATTGATCCGAGGAGAATTCTTTTATTCTTTACAGCACTATCCAGCATAGGGACAATGATAGTGATATATTTTACTGTACAATCAGATTTTTTTTTTTCTTATTCACTTAGGAAAGTCCAGTTTGATGTACAAATTTTTATTGTGTTGTTCAAGTTTTTGATTATACTCTTTGCCTAGAGCACCATATCCTAATTTTTGTAAATGGTTCAAATAGGGAAGTCAACTGTAGACTGATTCATATTTTCATTTTCAAGTATTTTCTTCTCCTTTATCGCTCTCATATGAGACAAGAAAAGCAAACAAGGCTACGACATCAAAAAATTGTAAACCTCTTTGCCACTATTCAGCCAAAGAAGGTTTACACGTAAAAATATGCAGATTAGAATTACCTTGCCTTTTTAATAAACTTTGTTCTATTTTCTAATTTTTCTGGAAGAGGTATTGATTAGTTTTAATATTGGACTTGTTATTTGTTCATAACAAAAATGCATAGCTGTGTGTACTTAACTGCCTGTTCAGGATTTTAGCTATAGAAATTGCGCAATTCTACAGCTAAGAAACAATTATGCAGTGGAAAAACAATTATGTAGCTCTATATTTAATTCAATGATTTGTTCTATGACAACGCATTCTAATCAAAATTCATGAGCAGCATGCCATATAATTTTCCTACTTCATCCTTCACATCAGCATCATGTTCCCATGCCACACTTAAGCATGACAATTTTCATTGTTTCACAAAAATTTCAAACAAGCATAACTTTCTCATACAACATCGGTTTTTGATAATTCAAACGTCATCAGAAGATCTAGATGAGATATGCACAATGAGAAATCTTTCAATAGAATTCTAAATAGTTAAAGAATGAAGAAATTGCTAAAAAGACATGATAGGTAACCTGAGGCACTTAATGCATTATATTTTCTTTCATGAATTTGTTTTATTAGTACCAATTCTCAGTTTTTTTTGTGTAAATGTCATAAATAGAGAAATTGATCACCTCTCTCTTTTGATAATCTTACATTTCATTGTAGAAAAAGTACTAAGCTTTTTCAGGTTCCGAGAAGATAAACAGATGGACACAAACAAACAATGTCTCTCAAAGATCACATTTCTTTCAAAAGAACATGATCAGAGCAAGATCAAAGATGAAATATCCAAGCATTAGCACATGATTTTGCAGAAAAAATGTCAAATCAGATCCGTCACACCATTTGGAAGCCTTTCAAATACCAACCTTACCATTGCATTCCTACTTATTCAGTCAATAAAATCTTCATCTCAATTTCCTTCACGGTCATTTTCTTGCCTCACTTTCACTAACCTTTAATCCAACAATTAAACCATTCAACTCCCCAAAAAATATGATTCATTCCATTTTCCTTTTCTCTTTGTCAAATAAACCTTGATCCATTACAAAAAAATTCATCCATAGTCCTTCGAAATTATTGTTTTATGTTCGTGTTTCATGATGGAGGATTCATTAAGGCCTCCCTTATAACAAGTCTCGGCCTATCGACATCAGCATATTATCTAGGTTCAAGGATAGAGTCCTTATTAGTACCTTGAGGCTTGTATGCATTATAAGTTCTCTTGTTGACAATCATGGGAATGCATCAATGTCTCTTGATCATTAGATCTTGCAAGTGGCTTGACATCATCTCATCTATTCACACTTTGCAAGATGTACTTAGGTACCTTGGCACTCATTGACATTAATGGCAAGTTTGACTCACATTGGTTAATGACATTCATCAATGGCCGATAATCCAATGACTTCTCTTCATGCTCGACACCAACACATTTATTCGCATGATTAGAATTGTACCATCGATTTTTGTAGTAGATGAAGACTATATCATTTCAGCATTTTGTAGCAGATACAATAGATTTAGCAGCAAAAATAAAGAATCCACTTTCACCACCTCATCCACCATTTATGAAACCAAGAATTAGATGAAATTCTACATTCTATTCCATGATCCAGCAACAACTACAACTTATCTACATATGCACAACTTGTCCACTTCCTAGGTAAGTAAAGGTATTTTCTTTTCCAGATTTTAATCATAGAATTCCTCGAATACTGAAATTACAATTTTTGGAAAAAAACTTCACCATATTTCCTTTCTCATTTGAAAAAAAAACAAAAACCATAAACAACTTTAGTTGGGGGGGATGGGACATCCATTTATTATCTCATCCATATCAATTCATTCCATTTCACTTCATTTCATCCTAACATACTTGTCCTAATAAATTATGATTGCATTATGGTTCAAAAGTTATATGATTTTCAAATAAATGCCTAAATGATAAGCATATTATATGGCTGATTTAAAGATGCATTCTTAAATATGTCCAATGAATCTTGCTGCAACAAAAAGAAACAAGGTCTTGATACACAAGAACCAATTTGAATTAAGATTTGGTTGTCACACAAGAACCAACCAAGCATGTTTCAATTCAATGTATGACAAAGAATAATTTGCAAAAAGAAATGAAAATGTCAAAAGCAAAGTTTAAGGACAATTGATATAATCCAAGTTCATTCAAAAGCAAATCATGATTTAATAATGCAGTAGATTACATGAGGACATGGAATAACATCAGTTGGGGGGTATGTAGAGTCTCCAAAATGTCTTCAAAATATCATCCACTTTCACCTTTATCCCCACCATTTCACCCACATGTCACAACTCCATAGCCATATAATCTTTCATTAGCCTCCATTTTCATGATTACATTGGGTTACCTTTGTTTTTTCCAAAAGCTAATGATTTATAGTATTTTAAGTGAATTTATGGTTAAAACATAGAAAAATGACATATACTTGCTAATACTTAAAAGTGGCTTGAGTTTCATGACATGTGTAGGTCATTTGGAAGCTTCCAAGGCACCCTCATGTGGCCTCCAATGCTCAAATTCGAAGTCCCTTCAAGATATGGAAGAAGACTTGGATAAAGGTCAAAGAGAATATTTATCTCATCATTACCTATTTGATTCGTAACTCTATGACATTTTCTAGGGACCTAGGGAGAGAATAATGGACCTCCATTAATGAGGTAGCTTCTTATGTTTTTGTATAAATAGCAAAGCCTCCTCCTTTCAAAGCCATGTGTAAATTTGGAGATACTCGGGTGTACACGTTAAAATTACTCATGTTTGAATGGAATTGAGATTTAGCACCATGGTCATGAGTGATGTTCACCTCTTTCTAGTAACGCTTGCATTGGGAGACTCTCAACTTTCCATCCCTCATGCTTTTGGATTGGCCACCTATAATGTGTCAGATTTATTGTTTTTCATAGATTACGATTTATTGCTTTCATATCTTTTCATGTGTGAGACGTTAAGAATGATTGTTTTTACTTTCATTTCATGCCATGTGGTTTTGATTATTCATTTCATAGGATCCTAATTTGATAATGCACACATGATCCCTTAGAGTATATCTCATTTCATGCAATTTCATTTCTAAAAGAGTGGTGTTTTCTTCAATTCCTGCAAGTGTGATAGATTAAGATTTCAATTCATGAAAGTGTGGTAGATTAAGATTTCAATTCCTACAAGTGTGGTAAATTAAGGTTTCAATTCTTGCAAGTGTGGTAGATTAATATTTCAATTCCTATAAGTGTGATGGATTAAGATTTCAATTGCGCGCGATGTACTATAATTTATTTTGAATTGATTGTTGAATTAGAATAGGTGAATTTGGTTTGTCGTTATTTGGTTTCGTAGTTAGATTGATCTAAATTGCAAGTTAATTTCTAGCATATACAGTGCACGCATGCTTCACAAGTTTTACAAAACCCTCGGGTTGAGAATTAAATGATAGGTAGTTAATTTGCCTCAACGTGGACAATTCCATTTGTAGCTCCAAGATGCTCCGAGAGGTGAATTATGGTTCCTTATGTGTCTTTTTTGCTACATTTAGACACCTTTTCTTTAATTAAATCCCTTGGATTTCTATTTATATCTCCCAGTTTCAATATTTTACTCTAGAATTTTTTTTTATCCTCAACATGTCCTCTAGTTCTTCCTACCTCTACATTACCTATGTTCAATGAACTCATGTAATTGAGTATTGTTAAGGCCTTCTCCCTCAGTCATCATTTCATCCTATATCCCTCTTAGACATGTCTTATACTAGTATTCCTACTCTAATCCTCTTTCTTGTGCCTTGTTTAACATGCCCAACCCCTTAAGGTTACCTTGTGTTATGTCAACATCAACTCTAGTATGTTTTCTATCAACTAGACCTCAATATGTATGCCCCTTCAATGGTATTGAGGAAGAGAGGCATGATGTGTTTTCAAGAGCATGGTGACACTCTCTCCTTCTAAAGGGTGGAGAGTTATACTCAAATATATAGTGAGCATCATCTTCAAAGGATTTAAGGAGAAATAAAGCAGTTGGAAAGAGAAAATATAGAGGAGCAACATTGTTTGACTAATACGTAGGTGGTAGCTAACATTACTTATTGGATTCCATATACGAGACACACTCAGGGATGTTGCAACTAGGATATGTATAATGTGGACATATATTAGCACTGAAATCTCTTTCTTGGTATGGTTCCACTATAGAGGAATGAGGAAAAAGAGAAAATTCTCTCAGTGTTGGATGAGTTGCAACTCACAACATGTATCAAAGCCTTAGACATGGGAAATCTCATTTCACGACCCCTTAGAGTAAGGATCCCATTCTATTGGAAGCATATGATTTTGGTAAGTCTAAATGATGATTTATGCGTAGTTCAATCTTTTGAATTTTCATCTTACATTTTTTATTCTCCAATTAAATAATGGCCCTAGTGGCCTTGCACTCCATTCAAGTTTTCTTAGAAATGTTGCTAAGCTAAGTAAATTTTTTATATGAACTTTATTAAAACCGTAATTTTCATTTTGATTTAGTTTTCTATATGAAAAACCAGGACTAATATCTTCTTCCTTTCTCACACACACACATAATTTTTTTATAAAATAAAAAAAATAATAATAAGAAAAAAAAAATTATCTTGAAACTTGATCCTACAAATAAACTCAAAACAAAATTAGATATTTAAGGAATAAGAATAATAGAATAATTGTGATTTACATCCCAATTTTTTTTATTAAATATATCATTATGGAAAATACATATTAATTATCTTTAAAAATAGAATATAAGTGTTAAAGTTCTAGATGTTCATATTTACGAATCGATATAACACATTAAAAACAACTCAATTATGGACCTTACTTAATTGCAATCGTCAAAATGTTTTAAGCTCTTTGGGTCTGAGCTACCATTCTTCCTAAAGTGCTCATATTTTCCACATTTCCAACAACTATTTACAACGTTCTCCAGAGATTTAGATTTTTCATTTGACTACTTATTCTAATTTCTAACTTGCAAGTATCCTATTACAGATAAGGCATATTGTTATAGATTTTCATGTTTTTCCACCTCTTTTCCTCCAACAATAATGATGAGACCACATAATTAAAATTAAATTTGTTACATCGCTATAACTATACTATCATATGAATTTGGTAAAGAGCATAGTAAAATGATACACTTATTTTAATAAGAAATATTATTATCAATGGATAATATTTGAATTATGATATTATTGAAAGAATTTTGAAGCTCTATCACCAAATCTTTAACATTCATCGTTAAGTTATACAGTTTCTTCCATAGAAAAAATTTGTTTACCAAGGACTGAGTCAAACACAAAGCCTTTAAATTATTCCTTAATTTCCTAGCTATAGCTTTTCCTTGAAAAGTTTGGTAATACTGAATCTGAGAGGCACAATTAGATTGTTCTCTTTGTCGTTCAATCCAAGTTTTTGTAGTCTTATGTTGACATTCCCATTGGTGCACTATCTATATCCATGGAATCTCATTGATCCTTGTCTACAAAAAGCTAATCCATCTTGAGCTTCCACAACTCAAAGCCTTAACCATTAAATTTTTCGATCTCTATTTTTTATTTTCTTACCATTATTATCCAACATAGTATCACCATAATAAATCGTTCATTATAACAAGATTTATCACAAACCCAGGTTAATTGATCCTTTAGCCATGAAAGAATCCTCTTAAGCTAATAATTGTTGCAATATCAAATGTAATTTTTAAAACCTATATAGCAATGAAATAGTACACATATTCTTAATAAATAGAAAACTAAAATAATGACAACCACACACTACACAAATATTTACTCACCCAAACTGACAAAACTAGAAATTTTTTTAGAGCCACATCTCTAATTTATTAGTATTAATCAAATTCATTTTTTACAATACAATATATGGGATCCCACTGCATCCGAAACACCTAGTAATTATTAACATGGATTAGATTGCAACATTCATTCCTTAACCAAAATTGGAGAGATACGATTAAATCACCATGTGCCACAAAACCACTAAAGAGCTTATTGTCGCTGTGACAAAACCCTCCAAAATTTTGGCCTATACCCAAATTTCAGAGCCTACTTTGACCTTGCATACTGTCACCACAAGTATTAAGACTTATTGCATGTGTTTTCTCTAATTTTTTTGGTCCCATTTGTAAGAAAATCAAAGTGTCATCTTTTGGCATGTCGAGTGTCGCACATTGCACAAAAGCTATTTTTGGTGGTTTTGAGAGGTAATAATTTCATAAATGACTTGGTATTACCATGTAAACATGTGTGGCACCCATTTCAAAAGTTTCAAGAATTGTCACACAAGTTTCGTCACGGTCGTCGCAAAGTGCATCTTTCACATTTGTTCTAAATTGTCACAAAGTCCTCGCACTTAAGGAATTATGTTATTAAGGTGTTATGGATTATGTACGTTGTGTTGAAAACTATTCTAAGTGTGTGATCATAATAATTTTTTTTCACTATCTACTTCAACTTCATGATTCCCACACCTAGTCAAATCTGGAAAACTTCCCGACCGAGAAACCTAACCTCATCTAGCCTTATTGAAATATGCATTGTGAAATATTAGCCATCAAGAAACAATCTTTCCTATTGGCACTACAAAATGCATAGTTCCTACCTCCCATAACTACGCACCATGCAATGTTAGTGCTCAAGCTCAACCCATGAGCTCTAAAACTGCGAAATCCTTCCCTCCAGTCAGGCCTAGACTACACATTATGCAATCTCAATCCTTAAGCCCAACCCTTGAACTCTTGAACTATGAAATTGCATGATAAACTAGCCTCCTTGTCCTTCTAGCAATGTGTAGTGGGAAACTTGAGTCACCAAACCCTCAACCTATCTCGTTGACCTCCCCAACTACATATTCTTCAAACCCAATCTAGCCTAAATTGTGCATTGCATAGTTTCAAAGCTCAGACCTAACCCTTGAATTCCTTAGCTGCGTAATTGTACAATCACTGACAATGACAAGATGATTAAGAAGGAAATGGAGAAGGATATCATGACATAAGACACATCTGTAGCTAGAGATGCAAGTTGATCAATAAGGAGAAAGAAAAGGGACATCAATTTGCAACCACAACTCGGGACCTAATAATGCTGAAGACTCCTCATCTCTAAAGCCATATGGAGATACAAAAGATATCATATCACGTGGAATGAGTCGATCTTGCGGACAAGATAGACCTTCCTAGAATCTGAAGAAGACCTAATGACAAGCAAACCAACCATACACTATCTTTCTCTAAATGTGCTTTTATAAATAATGGAAAACAAGTGTGTTTAAGGCCTACCTCATGTCCAACGCAAGTTTGGGGATGCCTTTGCTCCTTTGATCCAAGTAAGTTCCTTTGTCGCAAACCTGCAAGCACAAACAAGGCAAACAATTAAATAGCCCCTGAATAACCAGTATTGTAAAACATATTTAACATGAAAGTCAAGGAGTCCATGAAACAAATAACATGAGATACTTGTTGAGAAAAATGAGCCTGATTGTATTAATTCAAAAGAAGAAGAACTTTACAACCGTTGCCTTGACGCTGTACAAGCTCCTCCCAGGGTCCAACAAGAAGTCTCCTCTACTTTGACAAGCTTCACTCACTCCCCAATGAAGCCAAAAAGGTATGTGACTCTCCTCTTAAGCTCAAATAGGAAGTCTTGATTTCACCAGCATTTACCCTAAAAAATGTTTAGCTTCTAACCTCTCTAGCCACTAACCCAATGCCTCAATTTATAGTGCAATGGAGGGCAGTTACTAGGTCCTCCTTCAAAGGGATAGAATCCTCCTTCAAAGGGATAGCTCCTCCTAATAAGGGATTAGCTCCTTCTCTTTTGGTATGCATGAACCACTTTGGAGCGAACAATCCACGTCAAAATTCCTTCTAGAAACATCTAGAATTAACCCCCAAGATGAGTTTTTTAAGATAAAATTGCGCCTTTTGACTTTTACAGGGGTACGCACCCTCCCCTTTACATACAGAGCGTATAAGTACACAGATACCTTGAACAAAAGGTGCGGGCCCGCAGGCAAAAGTAAGAGAAAGTGCGGAACCAGAGTTACATTGCTTTTTTTGATGTCTTTCTCTCTTTTCTCAAGCTTGTTTTGAAGAGCTGAGGTTTAAGACTTGCTTAGGAAGCTGGTATATGTGATGATAGGCCTACACCGACTGCAAATAATCAAGGTGACGATATTTTTGTGTAACAGATTGCCCCCTAAAGTGAGAAGTCTGTAGTATATGAGGATTTTTTATTTATCATATAGGAAGAGTGAAGTGCTTTATCATTTCGAGGATCATCTTGCGGAGAGCCCGGTTGGAACCTGTAAAAACATTCAATGCAAAATCTATATATGAGATCATATCATTGCTGAGGTAGGCATTCCCATACTCAGATAGAAACTGACTAAGAGACTGAAAACTGACTAGAAGACTAACTACTGCTCTGATATAGAAATGATCTCGTAACACATCATAAGTACAGACACATGTGGACACAGTATGGATGCAGCCATCTGTTTATTAATAGTCCATAATATAATGAATACAAAATTCCTCGCAACCTGGATGGTGGAAACTAGATCTAGTGTCTTCATTTCTACGTCCCGAATAGTACGATTCTATCCATGTGATTGAATGTGTCGAAGTCAAACATGGTAGAAACCGCTTGATTACCAGTCAATGATGTAAATTGTTAACAAGCGTGAGAGAAACCACGAATAATGACAATGGCTCTCAAAGTACTCGGCACAATCCATGAAATGTGATAATATGTGTTGATGTCGAACATGTCACGGAGTCCTTTGATCGAAAGTCGATGATGTAAATTGTCATCAAAGGCGAGAAACCTGCCATTGAGGCATGCAGATTTCAAGGTACCGACGATTCCTAGATCATCTTTCTAGATAATGAGTTGAAGTCGATAGAAAGGGATCCGTCGTAGGCAAGCCCACAACACGAAATCATAGATCAAGCTGAAGAAATTTAGTTGCAAGGACTGACTCAGGGATGGTCAAGATGGATGACAAACATTTTGCATATGAATGGCTTATTTTCACTGACCTCTTGAACACATAACGACACGACAGATGGTTTGGTGACAATTGACCCAAAGTTAATACCCAAAAACCGGCTGAAGACTTTCAATATGGTTTGATCATCTGTTAGGTAAAGGATTTCCCAACCCAGGTGAATGAAAGTGTCGTGTTCAAGAGTGGTTGTAAAGTGTGACAAACAGACTTACTTTTCTCTCTTTTCCCCCACCATTTCTGGCAAGTACCTCTTTATTTTTTACAAGCTTGAGGAGGATAACATATGCTTGATTATAAGCTCACCCTTCGGGTGAGTCCAACTTAGTTTAAATTCGAACCCTAAGAAGGAGTGGTCCGTTCCTGTTTGTAATTGAACAGGTCTTTTACTGTCGAAATTTAACGAGTCCAGTATAGGAGAAACTCAGCGTTTTTCATTTTTAGAGAGTCTGAAAAAACTTAAGAAGACTCTAGGGTTGACTTTTTCGTAAATTTGTGTCTCCCAAGCCCGAAAAAGTATAAAATAATACTTGAGAGAACTGCTTGATCTTTTATGACCAAGGAGTACTTTTCGTTATTAATGTCTTTGATCCGAAAAAGTAAAAAAGAAATCAAGGACATGTCGTTTTATAACCAATATCGAATTTGAAACGACAAAAATCCGGCAATCTTTTTATGTTTTTATGGTCGGAAAAGAGCTATAAATGGACTGTCTTTTAATTTTGTTTTAACGAGCTTAAAAGAAAAACTCGGCAATCTTTTCATGTTTTAGGAGTCAGAAAAGAGCTTAAAGGTAACTCTAGCTGATGATAGATTTCGCCTGAATGATCTGTTATCTTGCACAAAAACACAAAAATTACTCATACCTGTTTGAAATGGATAAAAATGTCGCAAGAATACCTTTTCAAAGTGAAACATAAACAAATTTGCAATTTATTTACTCAAAAAACTTATAAAAAGGGCCTTTTACCATTCATTTTTACCATTTGTGATTTGGGTGAGAAAATAGTGCTTTTGCTCTGAAAACTTCCCGTGAAGATTGCGGAAAATCCAACCGTCAGAATGGAACGTCGTCTTCTCCAGGTAATCCACATCATCCTCCTCTTCATTTTTAACTGTTTCATTTTTCATTTTAGTCCTTCATTTCATTTTTCGGGAGGGTTTTTAGGCAAAAAACCTGCGCTTAAGGTACGCAGGCTCACCACTACGAACCTGCGGACCCCGACTTTTTCTCCATTGGGAAAAAGCTCAGGGTACGCACCTTCCATGTAGACAAAGTGCGGTCTCACGCACTGGGTCTAACATGTAGGGTGCGGTCCCCGTCGCGAGGGTTTTTAACCCAAAAATCCTCAAAAATGGACCAATGAAAAGTTTTTCTAGCTTTTTAAGTTATCTTTATGCTTGATGTAGGTAGTACATCATGCTATATTGGCACGAACGAGAGCACGAGGACGTGGATGCTGCCGCATGGAATCATCAACCTTCACTTGATGCTTTGAGGGCGTCGGCTTATACAAATACTGGGCCATTCCTGGCATGAGGGCTCAGGTGGATTTCTTACAGTGGATGGTTGACAGATGGAGCATCCAGGACCAGTGTTTTTTTACTGGTTTTCCTAAGAGAAGCGTTCACTTGACTCTGTTCGGGACTAGGGCAGGTGGCCAGTCTCTCGATAGCCTCCGGTTAGAGTACTGCAACTGCCAGACTAGAGACAAAGGGATAGACATAAAGACCATATCCCGTCCTGAGCTTATGGTGATTGCATTCACTGTTACTATACTTTGCGGAGCTGCCACATTACATGTTGCCACTAGATCCCAGATGCGTATGGCAGTTGATTGCTTTTAGGGCACCATCTTCAACTGGTGCGATGCTGTGTTGGCCAATGTGAAGGGCCAATTGACCAGGGCCAAGAACGGACGACTGAAGACTTTTGGTTATGGGGCTTTAGTTGTGATTTTTGGCCTGGAGAGGATTCCTATGCTTATACCGTAGTACCTTACAGTTGGAGCTGGGCTTCCTCGAGAGCCCAAACTGATGCGATGGGTCGCAGTCATGGCCCGTCATCCTGACGAGGGGACCGAGGTCGTTCAGTTCAAACCTGAGTATTTCCAATGGTTGGAGAACTAGGTTTTTTATATTCAGGATTTCCCTTATGCTGGGGTTGATTTTCGTGGAGACCCAGACATGGCTCTTCCTCCAGGAGAGCAGTGGGATGACTCAGGTAAAATCATTTTCAACATTTTCCTAACGTTAATTTTTTTTATTTTTATATCGTCTTAAAACTGATAGTAATAATTTCAAAATGCAGATGTGGGCCCACAACGACCAGCCGCTCTCCGGCCTTTCGAGAGAAAACAACCAATTGCACCGGCTCCAGCCCCACAGAACGAATCAGCAGAGACTTTGGCCGAGTTGGAGAGCCATCTAGAGCGCCTGACAAGGGACATTCCCGAGACCAGCATAGACGACATCCCTCGTCGACTTCAGCACTATGTGATTGGGGTCCCTAGACCTTTTAGGAGGTTCCTTTGTAAGGTGGCCCGTGGAGTGGTTTCGTATCAAGATCATCACCAGTGATGGGATGATCGCTTATTGTAGTCACACATGACATTTTTCTTTTTGTACCTATCATTTTTGCCAATCATAAGGTGTTTTTCAACCTATGATTGAGGACGATGTATTTTTTGACACGCTCCTATATATATGATATCGTTATTACTAGCTTGTCATGTTAAACATGTTATGGAATGTTTTTAAATTTACTTGTATGATTATTGCACATGTCTACTTAACATTTGAGAAGCAATTGCATCTGCTAATGTATTTAAAGATCTTGGAATATGCTGATATTCAATATATTCAAATTCACGTTCCAAGAGACGCACTCTCAAAAATAATCTTAATAAAACTGGATTTCTAATGGCGTATACTCTATTAAGCTGTAATACAACGAGTTCAGAATCCAACCTCACTATCAAACTCTGAATCCCAAATGAGATAGATTCAGATAATAACTCCACCACTGCACTATAATCTACAATGTTGTTCGTTGTTTGACTGAGGCTTACCCCATGCATAGATACCAACTCGTCAGAGGGCGAATAGATAACCCAAGCTGTGGAAGAAATATTCCGTGTACTATGACAAGTGCCATCAGCGTAACCAATATATGTTTGAAGAGGCATCGACATCTGCGACATCAAACGTAGCCAAGATAGGCAGGAATAACGACGGAAAACTCAATCTCTAAGCTAAGCACACTTTAATCTAAAACACAGCAGCTAGAAGAAAAAACTAACCTAGCTAAAAATCTCCACACTCGATTTAAGCATAATATCTCTTCAAGTAAAGACCATTTCTGGGTTTACCTAAAGAGACCCCATCAAAGTCTACCAACTCATATGCCCCTTTCGCTAGCTTTCGCTTGACAACAAAGGTACCATGCCACATAGGCACGAATTTTCCAGCGCCCAATTTATCATTTGCTTGATCGTACAAAAGGACTAGATCTCCTTCCGAAAATTTTCGAGGGGTTACATTTCGATCATACTGAGCCTTAATACGTTTGGCATGAGATTCGATCGCTAATGCAGCATCGCGGCGATTCTCATCTAGCTGAGCTAAGTATAATAAACGTCTTTCCTCTTCGGAAGTAGCTGGAAATAATTCGATGGCCATTCGCAATGACGGGATTTCACGTTCAATAGGTAGCACGACTTCCAAACCATAAACTAGTTGGAAAGGAGTGAACCCTGTTGATGTTTTGACTAAGGTTCGGTATGCCCACAGCGCTGAGAATAACATGTTATGCCAGTTTTACCGATATATCCCAATGATCCGTCGGATCATGATGAATAGGACTTTGTTGATGGCTTCAACCAGACCATTAGCTTGTGGATAATAAGGAGTTGAACTGTCATGACGCAAGCCAAGCTAGTCTGTAAGTTCTGTCATCATAACGTTTCGAAAATGACGCCAATGGTCAGTGATAATCGCTTTTGGAACACCAAACCTAGCAATTATATGATTGAATACGAAAATTGCAGTTGTTTTTCAATCTGCCTCAAATGTAGGCATCGCCTCGGCCCACTTAGTAAAATAATCTACCGCGAGGATAATGTACGCATGCCCCCCGGCCAAGTGAGGGTTACATGTAATATAATCGATAGCCCATTTGGAAAAAGGACCAACGGCAATTATAGGGTGAAGAGGAGTAGGTGGAGCGCGCATCTTTCGATCAAAAATTTGACAATTGTGACATTTTCGGACCACAGTAATACAGTCTTTAAACAAAGACGGCTAGAAATAGCCAGCGCGCAATATCTTCTGGGCAGTGGCATACCCAGACATATGACCGCCACATGCTCCAGAGTGACAGTCATTTAAGACCCTCTCGGCTTCCTCATAAGTCAAACAACGTTGGAAAATAGAATCCGCCCCACGACGATAGAGAGTATCTCCAATAATTTTGAATTGTTGGGATTGGAATCGAATTTTTCGACAGTCGGATCGTGAAAGATCTGGCCGAAAGGTTTGGGTTTGGAGATAAGTGATGATATCTCCATACCATGGATCTAAAGTGCTGATTAGAAACAAGGATTCATCCGCAATGGGCTCCTCCGCCAC